>VXAL01002731.1:85480-114978 GCA_013399475.1 Chauna torquata | reverse complement strand
ATAGGTGCTCCAGTCCTCTAATCTAATCAATCTAATCAAGATGGATCCCATCAGTCCCCAGTAGACCAGGTTTCTCAAAGGGAGTCCCATGGTTTAAAAAGCCAAATCCCTGGCTATAACACCAGTACTGCAACCATGCATTGATCCAATGGATTTGACTGGTCTTTTCAAAACCTTTTCCTTTGACTGGTACGATCAAAGACATGACCACCTGTGTTCCAGAGCCTCTTCTAGCTGCTCCAAGGGCTCTGTAGTCCTTCATGATACGTCCCGTTCTGCTCTTGAAGTGTTGTTGGTGCCCACATGATATAACAGCAGTGGATAGTAGTCTGTGGGCTGTACAAGGCTCAGTAGCTTCTTGGCAGCATCCCTAATATGAGCTCCTGATAGGCAACACACCTTTCTTAAGAGTAAGTCAAGTTGGTAAACAGGTGCCTTTGTTCCCCACAGAAGAGAGTCCCCTACATCTATCACCTGTTGCTGTTTTTTGGTTGGACCGGTCATTATACAGGGAATAGGCTGAGCTGGCTCAGTCAACATCAGCATCTCCTCTGATGTGACAGGTCCTTCCTCTGCAGTCCCCAGAGCAGTGAAGCAGTTCTGCAGGGGCACCTCAGGCAATGGGTTACTGCACCTCCTTGCCGTAACAAGCTTCCATTCTTCTATGTTTTTGGTGTCACTGCCTTCTGTGTGGTCTTAAGGGGGAGTTTCTGGCTGTGGGTCCACTGCAGACTGTGCATTGAACAACCTGTCTAACTCCTCCTCAGCTTTCCTGATATTGTGCAGCCTTCTCACTGCCTTCTACAGCTCAGCCGCCTGCTGCAAGCGGTCCTCCTCCTAGGTGCATCTTTTTGCAGCAGGTTCATTGCCCATTCCTGCCACAAGAGAAAGGTCTAGGCACTTCCTGCAGTTTGAGGTCTGCAATGCAACCTCCCCCTTCAGAAGCTCTGTCTGGGCAGAAGCGTCAGACAGCTCTGGAGTAGGTGAAAGAGACAGCCCAGCTAAAGTAGGAGCCTTTAGTCTAAGATGAGTGCCCACCATCCTGTCCAGGCAATTACTACTGGAGCTTGCAGGGTCAACCAGCAGGGTGCACAGCCTTTCCCACACAAACTTGCCACACCATCCCTGTCCCTGTTTGCACACCTTGGTTGATAGCGCTTCCTAAGGCTGCCTTTTGTATAGTTGAGGTTGGCTGCCCAAGCCTTGTCAGCCTCTCTCAGGAAAGCTACTGGCTCCTGCTGGGTCTCTCTACTACCCTGGGGTTTCCCTAGTTCAGAAACACACCCTGTATACCGCAATCCACTGCTCAGCTGCTGAATTGACTGGCTCTGGAGCAGCGTGCCTCACCACATTCTTAGTGGGCCATCTGTAGCCACTGGCCTAGTGCATGCCTCCTTGTTCAAAGACGGACACCTGCACTGCTCCAGCTGACTAACACAGGACTGATAACCTGCTCCACAAAGATGCTGGTTATGACTAATCTTATATGTACCTCAAGACCATCCTCTCCTACTATGTGAGTAGTTGTTTCCTCCTCCATGTCTTCTTTTTATCATCAGGGAAGTAATTAGAGCTATAATACATAGAAAATGAGTGAGAGAGGATTACAAAGTGTTCTTTCTCACTGCTGTCTTCCTTTATTCTTTTCATCTATTTCATCTAATTCCTGTTATCCTCCAGGCATCTCTAAATTGTTTAGAGGTGTAATTAATGATGAAAAACCTTCCAGTTGTTACATGCATACACACTTCAGCACTCTTCAAAGGAAGAGCTCTGATACAAATATATATATACACACAAAAAGAAATTTGACCAGCTTTTCTACTGTGTCTGGTAATAACATAGTTTTTTTAACCCCTTTTAATTTTTAACAGCAACTCCAATACATGTTACAAAACCTATCACACAACAGCCCCAAGAACATGATGTAAAATAGCTGAATAAAGGAGCAATCAGAAGAGGAAATGATTTTTTTTTCCAAACAGGAGAAATGTTACAACTCAGTGTAGCTCAAGGGCAGATTGCTCACCCACATTGTTTCCTTCAGGACTGTTTCGAGTTTTGGTTTCCAAAAAGGTGGTTTCCATATGGAAATTCAGTGAAGAGCAGAGCGAAACTAGCCAAGCACATAGCAAGAAATTTATGAAATGATGTGGTATTGAAGAATTTAATCATAATTTAATAGTTATATACTCTTTTAAATGGGGATCAGATATCTGAAATTTTGTATTTCTCAGGTTAAAGAGGTAGATTGAGTGTAGTATATTCTGCATGTATGGTTACAAACATGACAGGTTCGTAATTATTGTCCAAGTGTCTTCTTACAAGAAACAATTATTCTGATGAAATGTATGTACTCATTAGTAAAATGATATATTCTCAGTTGATATTTTTCTGTCCATTTTTCATGTGTTTACTTAATATGCAAAATAAAAGTCTACAGGATTCTGGAAATAGAATAACATGTTACTTCCCCAGATAACTTGACATAAAAATTGCTTCTTACCCCCTCTTTGATGAAAATGAGGCACTGGGACCAGCTGAGACAGGTTGATGAGTGTTCAGCTGCAAGGAACTGTGATTTCCTGGGATGTGTCCACTGCAAGAAATTTCTCAAGTTATTTTTCAAGCTACAGGATCGACAGCCTGATGGCTTGGCAGGGGGCTTTGGAATGGCAGGGATGGGCCTGAGAGGTCCCCCTTGGCTTTAGGAGCCATGTGACCCACTGCATGGGGCAGTCACCACTGTCTTTTGACCTAGAGACCATGGCATCTGTAGACTTGGTAGCTTGTCACAGGAGGCTTTATGAGGCAGATTTATGCTTAGATAGTATGCTTGAAAGTATTCTCGGTAATTGGCAGGAT
Organism: Chauna torquata; assembly: GCA_013399475.1. Classification (NCBI taxonomy): domain Eukaryota; kingdom Metazoa; phylum Chordata; class Aves; order Anseriformes; family Anhimidae; genus Chauna; species Chauna torquata. Next base: position 112,113 of record VXAL01002731.1, on the reverse strand, counting down.
TCCTTTCCTATATTTGGTAAAAATGAAGTAACAAAAAATTCAAACCAATTGACACCAACCAACCAAATCTCTTTACCAAATGCTGCCTAGTAAACATGTGAAATATAATGTCTCAATATGTAGGGTCTTAACAAAGATTTCATTATTAACATCTGCAAATTCTGCTACTGCACCTACTACCAAGAACAGCTGTTAGTTCTCTACATCTGGAGTGGCAATTACTTCAGAGCACGCTATGTGCATAGGAGTACACGTGTTTGAGCACATACCTTCAATGACACTTATAGTGCATAAGGTTTTTACTGCTCATAGTGCAGAGGCCTGTGATTGTAGCAAATATATTATTGATTCCCTTTAAGTTAGTGCATTGGGAATTAATTTCCTCAAAATGCCAGATGTACAGCATAATGCTTATTTTAGTGAAATTACACATATAGAACGGGAAAGAAAAATAACCCCTGGAAGTGTACTTTTTAAACTAAATCAAGCCATCTACTTCTCTGCCTTCAGAGAAATTCCCATAATGTGGTCCTTATTGCTTAATTATTTTTTGTTGTTAAAACAGCATTTATAGCTTTGTTATGATTAAGTATTTGCATCCCATGAAGGTTTCAAATATACAGGGCTGGATTAGTGACCTCAGAGAATCACAGAATCACAGAATGGTTGAGGTTGGAAGGGACCTCTGGAGATCATCTAGTTCAACCTCCCTGCTCAAGCAAGGTCACCTAGAGCATGCTGCACAGGCTTGTGTCCAGACAGCTTTTGAATATCTCCAGAGAAGGAGACTCCACAACCTCTCTGGGCAACCTGTTCCGGTGCTCAGTCACCCTCACAGTGAAGAAGTTTTTCCTCATATTCAGATGGAACGTCCTGTGCTTCAGGAAGTTCCCATTGCTTCTCTGTGCTATCAGTTTGTGCCCATTGCTTCTAGTCCTATCACTGGGCACCACTGAGAAGAGTCTGGCCCCATCCTCTTGACACCTTCCCTTCATATACTTAGACACATTGATGAGATCCCCCTGAGACTTCTCTTCCCCAGGCTGAACAGTCCCAGATCCCTCAGCCTTTCCTCATATGAGAGATAATCCAGTCCCATAATTATTTTAGTAGCCCTTCATTGGACTTGCTCCAGGAGCTCCGAGTCTCTCTTGTACTGGGGAGCCCAGAACTGGACACAGTACTCCAGGTGAGGCCTCACCAGGGCTGAGTAAAGGGGAAGGATTACCTCCCTTGACCTGCTGGCAATGCTTTTCCTAAGGCAACCCAGGATACCAATGGCCTTCTTGGCCACAAAGGCACATTGCTTGCTTCTTGTCGTCCACCAGAACCCCCAGGTCCTTCTCCGCAGAGCTACTTTCCAGCAGGTCAGCCTCCAACCCATACTTGTGCATGGAGTTATTCCTCCCCAGGTGCAGGACCCTGCCCTTGCCTTTGTTGAATTTCAAGAGGTTCTTCTCTGGCCATCTCTCTAGCCCGTTGAGATCCTTCTGAATTACTACTCATGCTCTGGGATATCAGACACTCCTCCCAGTTTTGTATCATCGGCAAACTTGCAGAGAAGGCTCTCTATCCCTTCATCCAACTCATTGATGAATAAGTTAAATGATAATGGACCCAGTACTGACCGCTGGAGGACACCTCTAGCTACAGGCCTCCAACTAGACTGTGTGCCACTGATCACAACCCCATGACACCTGTCATTCAGCCAGGTCTCAATTTACCTCACTGTCCACTTGTCCAGCCTGCACTTCCTGAGCTTGCTTATGAGAATATCATGGGAGACAGAGTCAAAAGCCTTGATGGAGTCCAGTCAGACAACATCCGCTGCTCTCTCCTCATCAGCCAGTTGTCCCATCATAGAAGGCAATAAGGTTAGTTAAGCATTATTTCGCTTTGGTGAATCCATGCTGACTGCTCCTGATCACCTTCTTGTCTGCCACGTGCTTACAGATGGCCACCAGGATAAACTGTTCCATCACCTTTCCAGGAATTGATGTGAGGTTGACTGGCCTGTAGTTTCCTGTGTCCTCTTTCTTGCCCTTTTTGAAGAGTTGAGTGACGTTTGCTTTCTTTCAGTCCTCAGACACCTCTCCTGATTGCCATGACCTTTCAAAGATGATTGAGAGTGGCTTAGCAATAACATCTGCCAGCTTCCTCAGCACTCGTGGGTGTATCCCACCAGGGCCCATGGAGTTGTGGATGTCAAGTTTGCCTAAATGATCTCTAACCAAATCCTCCTCAACAAATGGAAAATCTTCCTTTCTCCAGAGTTTCTCCCTGGTTTCCTGGGTCAGAGATTCCTGAGGTCTGGCTTTGGCAGTTAAGATAGAAGCAAAGAAGGCATTCTGTCTCTCTGCCTTCTCTGTGTCGCGTTGCCAGGGTCCATGCCCCATTCAGTACTGGGCCTAATATTCCTCTTGCAACTAATGTATTTGAAGAAGCTCTTCTCGTTGTCCTTGACATCTCTATAGCCAGATTTAAGTCCAAATGGGCCTTGGCCTTCTTAGTCACATTTCTGCATACTCTGATAATGTCCCAAGTGGCCTGTCATTGCTTTCTGCTTATGTTTGAGTTTTGTCAGGAGTTCCTTGTTCATCCATGTAGATCTCCCATTCCCTTTGCAGGATTTCTTGCCCGGAGGGATGCACCGTATTTAAGCCTGGAGGAATTGATCCTTGACTTGTATAAATTCCCATTTTCTCCTTTGATGTAAGAGAATGACTCTGGATAGGATAACCTAGAGAAGGAGTGAAGCTGGTTATTGTGCTTACTTAGAAGTCCAAGTGAATGTACTTTGAGAAGGAGATAGGAAATTCCCCTGCTTCTTGAATTTGCACCAACTGGACACAGGAGCTGCTGAGTTCAGAGAAAAGAGTAGAGTAGGAAACAAAGCTCAGAACAGGACTACTGACAAGGATGAATTTGAAGGAGATCAGTTTAAGTTATTCTGTAGAGCTGTGAAATTTGCCCTTAAAAAGTAAGAGAAAGGCTATATTTACTGGAGTAGTTGAAGAAGATACAGACACAGTTTGCTAATTCCCTATATATGAAAAAATTGGACCCTAATAACATCTAGTAGCTCTTTACTACCGAAGTCAGTCTGTTCTTCTTTTAATGACTCCCACTGCATTATGATACAGGCCCCATGTGCTGAGAACCATAACATGGAAAATTCAACTTAAAGGAAAAAAAAAAAAAAAAAAAAAAGACTATTAATTACTGAAAGTTTCTGTAAAATATGGAAAGAAGACAAGCCATGCACTTCTGTTACTTAATACATGGAACCAGAACTGTGCAATTAAAAACCTATAGTAACATTAATTAACATTTTTCTTTATCTCACAAAAGTGTATGTTGAAAGTAGGTGACTTTTTATCACTGTTAGTACTGTGAAATTTGGAAAGGTGTCTTGTGATGTTCTGAATGGCTGAAAAGGGACATCTGTGAAGCCTTAGATAGCCATCAGTGTAAACTCTTCCTTTTGTACCTTATCTTTCTAACTCCCATCTGGCCAAAATGACAGTTATAACTCTTTACATAACCTTTTATTATTGTTAGTCACTGTTGTTTAGCCAAGACTTGTCAATTACTTTAGGATTTATGCAGTGACACTGCTGGCAGTGCCTAAACTTTGAGTATTAGTAAGAGACAGAAAATTTTCATGTGGCTTTACACATTTTATTCTTTTTTTCTTGTCATGAATGAAGTTCAGTTTTGAATATGCACAAATTTCTACAAACCTTGCCAAAAATTGCTATTTCAGAAGAATTTTTTCTAGTGCAAAATCACAGGAGATTTCTGTTTGGATTCAAGGATGTTCACACAGTGCTACACTCTACCATGGAACTGAAGTTTCAAGAGTTTTAGTTTGATTCTGCACTATTTTCTCTTCTATTTTAGAAACCTCACACACTCAATAGGAACCCTTTCTTTCCCTTCCCCTCCAGCCCACACAGAGATCAAAATTCTGAATGCACCAGCATTTCCAGGACCATGGAATGTAATTCTGTCCTGTTGAATATCCTATAGGAACAAAATCCACAAAAATTTTCTGTCACAAGTGGGAAGGAAGTGGCCATGCATCCTCTTACCTGCTCCATCACACAAACCTAAGCATCAAGCTTGAATTGTGTAGAAAAAAAAGTGGTAGCTTCCATTGGTTGAAATGAAGTAAAGATGAGTTTAGGAGCATTGACTGCATTTTTTTTTTTTTTTTCCTAGCGAAAATAAGACCCTGAATCACAGAATCATAAAATGGTTTGGGTTGGAAGGGACCCTTAACGATCATCTAGTTCCAACACCCCTGCCATGGGCAGGGACACATTCCACTAAACCAGGTTGCCCAAAGCCCCATCCAACCTGACCTTGAACACTTCCAGGGATGGGGTATCCACAACTTCTTTGGGCAACCTGTTCCAGTGCCTCACCACCTTCATAGTGAAGAATTTCTTCCTTATATCTAATCTAAATCTACTACTCTCTTTTAGTTTAAAGCCATTACCTCTAGTTCTATCACTACACTCCCTGATAAAGAGACCCTTTTCAGCTTTCTTGTAGGCTCCCTTTAGGGGGCCTTAACCAATGGATCTTACTGACTTCTGAATCTCTTATCTGACAGAAGAAATAGAAAGCATGATCTCTCACAAATTCACAAATTTTAACGTATAAATTCTGATTTGGTCCTTGACAAATAGAATTTAGTGAATACTAAATTAATAGTAAATGCTTTTAAACATCCTTCATTAAGCAATTTTTGCTAAGATCACTCAGATTGGCCAGCAATGTTAAGGTGAACACTCAGCAGCTCGCATGATCAAGTGCTCTATCTTCATAACAGATGGCCGAGTCCAAAATTGTGACTGCAGAATTATTTCATAATGCATAATGGTTAGGATACAATTGAAAAAAAAATAAACAAGAACAGACAAGTCTTTGTGAAGGTTTGTTCTCTTTCAAATAATTGCCGTCTTACAGCCAGTTGTTATTTTACAAAGTGACCACATATGTCACAAGTCCTTTTCATTTGTTATAATAAAAATAAAACCATATATCTCATGAAGTCCCTGGTAAAGAGAACAAAACCTTGCATACTCAATGTCTGTAATGCTAAACTATTTAATTTATTTTCCTTCCCCTGTGAGACAGTCTTAACAAAGGATGGTGTCACTGGCATAAAACAAAACATACTTTAATATGCATTTTTTTTAAGAGAAGTTTTGTAGATTGTAATATCTCATCTGTTATTTTCTGCTAGTTCCATAAGGACCTATTAGGATTTAGCTTGAGATTTTTAACTTTTAACTGCTCTAGTTTGTCATAAATTGATGGGTCAGTTGTTTGATTAATTCCAGCCTTCCAATAACTTTTTTTCCCATTTTTCTTTCTGGCAGTGTAATTATTGGTTATATTATAGATGAATATGAATGGTTATGTCAACATATTTCAGGTTGTAATGAGGAAAATATATAGGGGTATAATAAAGATAATGTGACTACAGCTATACTTCGTGAGCATGTCTCTTGATTTATGCTGTTTTTAAAACTGTAGTGATAACATTCTTGGAAGTAAACATAGTGAGGTTTTGTTACACTCAGTGTCACTCTGAAGACATATTCCAGTTGGCCAGAGCCTGTGGCTGCAGCTGTCTCTACTTCATTATACCACTTCTAGCACCTGCAGCTTTAGGAAATAACTAAGATTTTCAGCTGACAGCTCCTAGGCATTTATTTATGCTGCAACTTAAAATGATTTAATCCGTATGCTAGAGGGGAGTGTTCTTTAGTTAAGGGTAGCAGCTGATTAGAAGAAAATGTGCTCTAAAAATGAAAAGCAATCATTTTTATCACCCTACACAGGAGGAGAAGTGAGGTTAAATTAATGCTAATCTAACAAGAAGACAAAGATAACGAATTTCTGATATTTATAGAGCCATTCTGCTTTATTCTTCCCTTTGCATTTTTTGGGATCTTTAGGAGTCTCCAACAGAGCGAGCTATTACATATTACACTGCTTGCTGTGTTTACACACAAGATAATAAAGGCACAGTCTTACTTTAATTAAAGGTCCATTTTCCGTTGACATTTGAATTCTACTTTAAAGAAACACATTTTTCTGACCTTTCATGAATATAACATTAGGAAAGATTCTTCATTCCTTACATAAGTATATTCTCAGCTTTAGAAATATGAACAGTCTAACTGCTGTCTGTACCATTCTTAAAATCAAGCCAATTATAAGACGTATTTGGGAGGGAGGATCCTAGAGCTGTAACTTTGCTCTGCTGACTTTGTAGATACAATGAAATGGGATTCAGCAGGGAATTAAACTCTATTATATTAAATATTTCACAAATGTTGTATCAATTTTAGCAAGGATTCAAATTCACTTTAGTTCTCTACATTACAATGCTACGTGTGGTCTTAAAGAAACATATTAGAAGAGCTATTCTACCCTGGATTACTACAGTGCAAGGATGAACTCTTCTCAAGGATCTCCCTGGCTACAAGTGTTTCATATTAAGTCTACTATGATGTGGAAAAGTATTGCAAAGTTACTCTAATGAAGGACAGGCTGTAACATTTGGTCATTAGAAGTGAGATTTTTGTTACACTGTCTTCAGGTGTGGAGTACAAATGTCCATTTTTGGACAAGATTAATTCTCCCTAGATACACAAAATTTCCCACCAAAATTCATCTGCTGGATTCTGTTTAAAAAACCATGTCATTAATCTACCAGACACTTTATATGTTGACTTAGGAGAAGATGAAAGTAAAATTATACCAAGAAGGAAAATGAAAACCTCTGATCATATTAAAATTATATTAACTTACAATAACGTGATACTTTGTTTTGTTAAAAGGAATCCACTGGGCCACTGGAGGAAAAAAAAAAAATCTCATTGAAAACTGAGAAACTTGAGAAAAAAATATTTTAAATATACATAGTGATATTTGCAAACATTAGGTGTCAAGCTATGTTCCCATCAAACTTGAACTTTTTAAAAGTCTGAATTGATAATCAATTTCAATTACTTAGGGAAAAAAAAAAAAAACACAAAATAAGCACACAAACAAACAAACAAAAAAACAACATGGCTAGCCTGATCCCTTTTTGGCATTAGCCCAACTTCAAACAGAAGTTTGTACTCGATGACCTTCAGGGATCCTTTCCAACCAACATTTCTATGATTCTATCAGAATAACATCTTTATATGCAGCTGTACCAAATATTAAAATATCAGTGAAACCTAGGATAAAACTGAAGATAGATACAATGAAGGTGTAGAAATAGTTTTTTCCAAATTCTTTGTTTCTGTTTCAGATTCTGCACATATTCCAGCAGAGTTAGATTGTATAGTCATTCTCAAAGGAAAGTTAATCCTTGTAAATAGTTATACATTATGGTGTCTTTGTGATACCACAGATTTTCTGTGTACTTAGGGTGAAAAAAAGTTGTGGTGTCTCACGTATTGCCTTGCAAAAGCAGTAGGTAATCTTTTTTTGTTGTTTCATAAGCAATTATAAGTGATCAGAATGATTATTATGTACTGGTTTTGGGGTGTATTTCCTGGAAGGCATGCAGGTGTCTGATATTAGTCTCTGCTACAGCAACTGAGCTGTATGAAAATAAACGTATTACATAGCATTCGGCCAGAACACTTGCGGTATGTTAATTACTAGCTTGTGTCAGTTTCAACAAAATGAAGGTTGGAAGCAATATTCTGAAAAGCACATAAACAAGGTGAAAGGAGATGCCTGTATTTTTTATATTATTTCATTTATAGTTGAAGTTATTAGAAATGAAGGAATGCTCTTGCTAAACACAGTTATAAGAATAAATGAAGCATGAAGTTCTGCACGGCAGTACGTGATGTGAATTCAGAAAGTGATGCAGAAATTGATGTAGTAATTTAGAAGCTTAAAGGACTATTTTTGTATAGGCAGACTATGGATTTTGGGAAGTAGTATATGGAATATTTACTGCAGGAACTTGGAGAACTCTTTGAATTTTCAAATACTCATATTCAAAGTTTAAATTCAGTGTTAACAACTAATCTTCTGTACTGTTTATTTTTAAATATATAAGAACTCTTTAAAATTCCTTTTAAAACACTAAAGACCCTATTATCCATTATATTTAACTTCTGTAATTTTATTAATTTTGGGAAGAAAATTTATTTTATATGAAGAGGAAATTTATTTTGTTTTGCTCCTATTATCTTTAAAATAGTCATATTTTGCTATATAAACCAGCTCAAAGCCAATGGCTAGCTTCTGTAGGATCAGCATCCAGGTATGATACTTCCAAATTCAGTGACTTTATCACAGGTCTTGTGATATCTACTATTTTTTCCTATAGATCCTACTGCAAGAGTAAAATGCCACATAAACCCTTAATTGCCTTCTTTCTCTCTTCGTCTTCCTTTCTTCCTGCCTTCATGTCATCCTCTTTTTGCTCTCTCCATGTCTTTCTTCCGTTATAATGTATAACATATCCCTTACAGTTGCACAGATTTGACAACCTATACCTTAAATGTTTCAAAACTAGGAGATAAATAAATAAAAAAAAAATTAAATGATATCTATACAGTTAATCACAAGATTTTTTGTAAGCTGATTCAAAATTTCTGACTAGTACAGGGCAAACAGTGTTGCAAGGTGAATTACAATTTCTTCAGCTCTTCAAAATCTTGTTTCAATGGTCATCACAGAGATTTGAAACAGGCTGCCATAATATCCAAAGAGCCTTTTAGATAAAGCAGATCTTTTCTTGAGTTAAGAAAACATGGAGGGAACAGATTGCTTTCCCAGGTGATGTTTTACCAGATGAAAATTGCAAAATTCTTCTAAGGAGTTTGCAAATGTTGAAAGGACAGATCAGATGTATAAGGTCAGGTATACTAAACAAATTTTATAATTAGACTCCACATAGACTCAAAATGCATCCAAGTAGCAGTTTCATTTGAGGATGACAGAATAAAACGAGTCATTTATGCTAAGCTGTTCTTTAGAATAATTTTTGCTACATAAAACACATTGCCTAAAATTAACTTGTTTTAAAAATTATCTCTGTGTGACAGAGAATCTACCTGTGAGAAATACCAGACCAACTTATTTGGCTTGGCAAAGTTACTGCATCTGTTTATAGGGTACACAGTGCAGCTAGAATCACCATCTTGACCAAAGTTAGCTAAATTCCCAGAGAAACTTTTCAATTGTCATGTTATGCTTTAAGGTGCCGTACTACCTTTTTGCATCACTAAACTGAGTGCTGGGGCACCCAAAATATGCACAGAGATTGAGGGAAATGTACCTAATATGGCATTTACTAGAGGGGTCATAAACTCTTTAGCCTTTAAATTCAGTTAATCAATTCATTGCATATTGTTCAGGGGAGACTAGATCCTGCTTCTGTGTGCAGGGCTCTGATGGTAGTATGTAAACTGGACACTCGGCAGTTAAGTCTATAAATTAAGCAGCCTAGGTATATCCCAAAGTGACTAAGAGCGGCAGTCTCAAAAGCCGTAAATGTCATCAGGAAATCATAGAAACTCATTAGCTTTTAGGATAAAGTCTAAATATTATCCAAATGTGGCCCCTTAAAACCAGTGCCTGAAATCCAGATGGGAATGAGATATCAGCCACTTCTGGTCCTGATTCATGTCTGACTCAAGCTATGAATTTAATATTTCTGCCCTCTTCAGTCAGATCAGATTGTTCTTGCACTCTCTAAGAAACTTTCTGTTCTGTCATAGCAGGTGTACAAGTGACTGGTGGACTTATCTGACAGTTGTTGGCTCAGTTCACTATGAAATAGGGATTCAGATTCTTCTATCCAGTAATCAAGATGGGTCCCTTTCCCACCTATTCTGAAGAAAAGTTATCAGTCTATTCTGTTGAAGCTATTTGTGTTTATATAATGTCAGGGATTATATTCATTGTTAAGAACCATCCTGAGAGACTTTTTTGGGGGGAACACCAATACCACAGAGTCTGCGGCAGGGAAGAAAATGTGTGTGTGAAGAAACCTGGCCCTCTAATCACTACAGAGCCAGAGACCAAGGGGCCTTACAGCAGACAATGGCTTGCTGTGACAATTTTAGAGGGTTTCAGAGGGCTTACTTGCAGTCTATTCAGATCAGGAATTGGAAAAAACTTATTTCCTTCCCAAATGAAGGAACTTCTCACAACTTGCTGATGAGTTCAACGGTGCTACTCATCCTCTGAGCGTCTGTTTCACTGGGAGTTGTAGATTTGGCTGATAGAGAGCTTTGAGACAGCCTATGTAATACAGCTAAAGGACCACAGTGATAAGCACTTACAGGCTACATACTGTTACTCTATTTCATAAATTCAGAAGAGACAGCATTTTTCCTGTCTTCATTATATCTTTTTCATAACTATTATTACTAAAAAAAAAAAAAAAAAAAAAAAAAAAAAAACCTGTTTTACTGTCACAAAAATCTGANNNAAAATGAACAATTAGTGTTTTAGGAAAAAAAAAAAGACATTTGTGGAGGAAATATTCTCATTTAACAGGTCTACTTTTCAGTTACTTTTTAACACTTATGAAACAAATGCTGTTGCTTTTTGCTTGCTGTACTCTGAGTTCAGAGTTATTTGGAAAGATTCCGAAATCATCCAGATGATTTTTGATATATTCCAAAATCTATAATAAAGGAATATTAAATAACTTTTCCCAATGTACAAATACTTTGTGAATCAGTTTCAGGCCTTTTAAATGGGAGATAATCAATACTAGGATTTTTCAGAGATCCATTACTATGATTCAGATTTTATTGAAACTCTGATATTATAAACCTTGTTACACCCGTGCTTACTCATGTGAGTAGTACTTCTGATTCCAGTAAAATTGCTTAATCCAGAGAATTTATCATATCCATAAGCCTTCACAGGACTGAGAACTAGGGTTAAGATTTTTCAATGATTCTGGGCACACAAAGATGTGTATGGCTATACAGCGTTTTCGTTGTTTGTTGTGTTGTTTGTTTTGTTTCATTTTTTCAAAATCCTTTGGCACAAAACTAACAGCTATTCAAACTGAAGCTAGACACTGTTTAGTTCTGAACATCTTGTACATATTATACATATTGTACATTATATATATTGTACATCTTGTACATATTTACATATACAACTATACCCATCAATTTGATCCTTAAACTAGGTGAAGAAATTTTTTAAGGACAATGACTCATAGTTCTATTTTTCCCATGTACCAGCACCAACATTTTACTAACCTTTAGGTAATAAAGACCTAAAAAAGGGAAAAGGGAAAATCTTTTGTAACACATCTCCAGCAGATCTATACAGAATGACATTATTTGGTGGCAGTCCTCTGTATAGCAAACTGGTTTGGAAATAGACCCTGAATGTTGAAATTCTTAAAGTAAAACACTGGTGCCAGAGCAAGGGAGATGCATATGTGGCAATCTGAACATGAGATATAGCATTCATTGCACTCAAGCACTCATTGCCACAATCTGTCTAGAAATAGCTCTGACATAATTATTCAAAAAGGTTAATTTTATTATGGTTGTTGTTGTTGTTATTATTATTATTATCATCATTACTATCATCATTATTATCATCACTAATAATAATTTATTTGGTCAGTTAAAAGAAATGCAAACTTCACAACTTCATTAGGAACCTAAATCTAGATGTTTTATGCTGTGGCAGAAGTCCCTTCCTCTCCAGCCACTACAATGAAAGTCTTGGAAAATTAATCCCCTATGTGGAAGTCATCTTTTTGGATACACTTTCTTAGTTCCTTTACAGTGGAGGAGAGTGAATATCTCTTTGCCTGAATTAGATGCACAAAATTAGAATCTGTAGATATTCTCTTAAAGACAATACAACTTTAAAAACTTGAAAGAGATGAATGATGCAATGTAGATTCATGTATACAGTCTTTAAATAGATTTTGTCCTTCTTTTTCCAAGCCACATTCTAATGAGAGACAAAAGGGGAGGGGGAATCTCAACCTTAGCAAACTTATTTTGAAAGATGTTTTGTACTTAATATTTACAAGTACAGTATTTTGTAAGATTTTAAAGGCAATGACAAGAAGGATGAGAAACATTAAGTGATCACTGCAATTTATGATTTCTTTTTGAAACCTGGAAATGCTTTATCAAACATTTGGTAGTTTCACTGCATAAATAGAGGATAACATAATAGAGGAAGTACAGACATGCTGCTGGAAAGGACCCATGGATTATAAAAGATCACAAGCTGAACACGATCAACAAAATTAGTTTACTGCATAGAATATATACATGCAAGACAAACACCGTAATAAATCATAAATATTGTATGCATTGTTTAAGTGACCTATGAAGTGATTTTAAAGTTCTGTTTGGCCCTGGTTGGTCCTCGAATGTGATAGTATGTCCAGTTTTGGGCTTTGTGCTTCAACAAGGATACAAATCAATTGGATTGTGTCCAAAAGAAAGTAATGAGAATGATTACAGGTCTAGAAAACATAACCTCTAAGGAAAAGCTGAAGGAATTAGGCTTGTTTAGTCTAGACTGAAGGGAGCTATGACAGCAGGCTAAAAGGGGTAAAAATAGGAGATGTTAATAAATAGTTTCCATGGCCAGTGTGAATAGCAGCAATGTAAAATGGAATTAAGTGAAGCCAAGGTTAAACATTAGTAAAAAAATTTCTAGCAGTAAAGCTAGATGAGCTATGTAATAGGCTGAAAAAGGAGAGTTAAGCAATGCTCTCTTATGTAGAAGCAGGCAATAAAATGATATTCAGGAATGGTACAGGTATACTATATCTTTGAGCCAGGAAATAGGTTGCATATCTCCTTGTGATCCTCTTGAGTTCCACTGTTTATGATTATATGATTACTTATTTTGCAGTCTTTTTATTAGATATGATGTGGCATATATTGTTAGATGTGTTAGATTGTTATTATTCACACCCGGAAAGGAGCACAGAGAAACAATGGCAGGTGGAGAACCCCAGACCCATCCTAGGAGCCATCAGCTCATCAACAGTCCATCTCCATAAGCACAGAGAAGCACAGAGGCCCAAAGTCAGGTGGAAATCCAATTTAAAGACTCAAAGGAAATACCCTGTCTAGGTCACTCCAAGGGCTGTCCCAGGAGACCCTCAGCCCCAGTGCCTGATCAACACAGTCTGTCCTGTGTTTTTATTAAATCCCCTTCTAGCTCTTGTTCTGGGTGATGGGCTGCCTATTCAGAGTGTGCATGTAAATGTACAGGAGTCTGAGTGCAGCAATGGCAGTCAGACCATGGGTTGGTGGGCCCATGTGTCCATTGTGCAGGGACTGGAAAGACTGGACTTAATGAAATCAAATGCCAGCAACTGCGGTGGGATCATGGGTCACAGCAGCCCATGTCTCTGTGTTGCCAGCACCCGGAGCAAGTGCGAGAGTGTGAGTGAGTGTGAGCACTAGCAAAGATCAAGCCAGACCAGACGTGGAGTAGGTGAAGTGGCCTGGGAGCTGGGATGTGTGTGTGTCTCAAAGGGGAAGAGCATAATGGGGCTGGCTACTGGCGACCAGAAGAGTCCCAGCCAGCTGTGTGCATTTGTGTGTGTGCATGTTTGTGTGATGGTCTGTACCAGCAACTGAAGTGGGTCTGTGGATTTGGGGGCTCCTGTGTCCAGGTGCCAGCATATGGACAGACAGGGGTCCAGGGGCAGCTGCTGGGCAGACTGAGAGTCTGAGATCAGCTGCTGGAGGGATCCACATGGTATTTATATATATGTGTATGTGTGATTATGTTTATACATATATATTTTTTTGTGTTTGTGCATACACACACACACACACACACGTATATATATATACACACATATTGTCCCTAGTAGACCTCCATGATGCTCAGTCAGAGACGGGAGTAGAATGAGGCTGTTGCTGTTTGTTTCCATGTGAGCACTGAATATTTCTGATTGTGATCTGTACGGCTGGCCATGTGTATATGTATATATGTATATATATGTATATATGTATACATGTATACATGTATATATGTATATATGTATATGCTTTGTGTGCATGTACTTACAGGGAATACTTTGCCAGCCTCACTATGGGTTGGACTTGGAGGTGTGGAGCTGCGGCATCCTCACCTCCATCAGGCTACTGGATTTGACTGCAACTGCCAACAGTCGTATTTCAGTTTACAGAGTTCAAACTGTGCTTCTATTACTTGGTTATATGTGCTTTCTTGCCTCCTGTGCTGATTAAAAGTAAATAGATGTTCAGCGTACTAAAGTTTTTAAACTCCTGAGTAAACTCCAGTGCTTCTTTCTTGCCTGGTTATCTCTACCACATATGTTTTTCACACATTCCTTCTTATACCTTCTTGACAATGGTGACCTTCTGTAGAGCTACCTAGAGCTCCTTGTGATGAAGCTGACAATTCAGACCTCTGTAGCCTTCAGCACACATTGTTACACAATCCCACCCTTGTAGGTGCTTTGAGATTGTTAGAGGAATAATAGTCACAGCAGAAAACAGACACAACTATTCTACGGGTACGTTTCTGGGAAAAAAATAAAGATAAAAATAAAAAATCTGCCTGTAGTGAAGGAATTAACTTTTTTGATATAATTTTTAACCTTGTCCCAGTTTCCTCATGGCTGTTCATTTTTTTTAATTTATTTATTATCCTGAAGGATATTCAAAATTCTTCTCAAGGTGAAAATTTTTGAATCACAGGTCAGCTGATTTACAGGTCAACCTGCCCTTTTACTTTACCTCTCTGCCTATCAAAGCATTCTGTTCACTACCTCAGAGGTCAGTTTAAGTGTTTCTGTTGCAAATGTATCTTCTATTTTTTTGTATTTAGGAATTCCTTGCACCTGGAAGTTAAGTTCTTTGAAGAAAAATGTGGAACCAACTGCTTTTTATATGTTTTAGTTACGTCACAGCTGCATAATGCTTCCACCCAAATAAATGATCATAAACATATGGCTGATTTTAGTACGTAGTTGGATGCAGAAATGACTTTTGTTGTTGTTGTTGTTCTTTTGTTTTTTGTTTGTTAACAAACCACAGCCTAAGAACAGAAAGGCCAGGTCACAACAGGTCCCTTTGGTTCTCTCTCTATTACTGGCCAATACTATTGAATGCAGGCTTAATGTACGACTGCCCCAGCATACTTACCTGGACTGCAGCAGTTTGTGGCTCATGGACAACTGATGCCGAAATTTGTACTTTTGTATTTAAATAGCCAGTGTTAGATTTTTATTCCATGAATTTATTCAGCCATTTTCAAGCTCAGTGAATGTTCAACATCTACCAATTACTGTACCAGAGTGGTTCCTCAACATCACTGTGAACAGTATGAAGAAACGCATTCCTCTCTTTGCCTTGAAACAGCCACCTGCCACTTTCTTCTGGTGCTCTTTACTGCTTGTATGTGAAATAACCATCTCCTATTCACTTTCTCCATGTCACTCTAGCCTCTCTAGGACTTTACCTTATCCTTTCTCAGTCACCTCTTGCCCAGACTGAAGTGTCATAGTCATGTTTTCCTCACATGAAAGCTATCCCTTTCTTTAGATTATCATTGTTTTCTTTGTTGCATCCTTCATAATTTCTCTATATCCTTTGTGAGATGAGGTAAATGGACTTGCATTAGCACCTGATATGTGGGCGTACCACGGATTTACATGCAGTGGATTCCACCTACACAGAAACAGCATATAATATAACATTATGAAATGTCCTAATTTTAATGAGAGTCTTTAAATCATAGTAACCTTAAAACATCACAGTTGCATACTTTTAAATACAGAAACAATACTGACATTTTTTGCTAGAGTAGGTGATACTTGATTGATAGGAGTTTGACTCTTTTTCACTGGAGTGGATCTTTGTGGTTCTCTATGTTTTCTAAGTATTCCATGATAGTCAAAAAAAGAAACTATCTCAGTACAAAGACCTGGCAACTGCAGATTCTCTTCTCACTCCCTATGCCCTCAAGGGTTTACTTTTATTTTCCTGTTATAAACACTTTTCTGAAGAGTGAATACTTTGAAACGGAATAAAAGCCTGATGTTACTTTGGACACACTTTTCCTGTGCTTTGAAGATACCAAAGTACTGCTTTATGTGTATATTCTTATTTATAGTTTATCTTGGCTGTTTGCTCCAAACCCCTTCTACCCCTTCCCTCACAGTTACTTCACTTCAACCTCTCTTGAGCTGACCTCCATATATCCTTTCTTTTTATCTTATTCCTTTTTCATTACATCTACCACCTGTTTTGTCCCTCTCCCCATCTCCCAACAACATCACTGGTCAACAAAGAATAAGCAAAGGAAAAAAAGAAAGGAACTAATATGACAGCAGCGAAACATTAATCCCTCTTAACCATTCATTTGTCTTATCTATTTATAAACTCTTTAGGGTAAAGACTATCCTTTCTTCTTTGCCGGCAAGGCTAGTGCCATGGCCTTTCTTTAGGGTGGAATGCCTATACTTTTCTGTAACACAGGCTGTGGAAGTATAGGTGTTTTGACTTAAATGAAAAATGAAGCTGTATTTTAATTGACTGAAGATCTTGTTTTGTATAACAGAGAAATAGGTATTAAACAATATCTGAACTTGCTGCCATAGGTACGTGTTTTGTTCTTTATTGTTCCTCACTGAAGCCAACTGCCTATTTCATCAGACTTTGCAAGGTTTGGTAAGACCTTGATACATATATGGTTATGCGCTGAGCTTAAATGCAGGACTCTTTCATCACATTTCTTGATTTAGTTCACACCTCATAAATAGTCATTAGTATGACATTCAAAGTATCACCCTGACATTATCTTTGGCTGCTGAAGATGTCTCTCATACTCTTAAGGACTGTATGGAAAGATACAATAAGAATCTGTGCGAATGACGATGCCATTTCCTATTCATCATTTCTAAGCCCTCTAGCGCAACTCTCAAAGTGTCAATATAAAGGTCTGGAGTTGTCTGTGCATTTGCAAGGTTTGAGATTAAAACTGGAAGCTATTCCAGGAAGTTTACAGGGATTTGGAATAGGTAAATGACTTAGAAATTTATTGCTGTTTTACTGGGTGGGATGGTGATATTTGTTGTTTTACTACTAATGCATTCATCCCTGAAATTTGTTTTCTGTAGAGATGGGTTAGCCTGGTGTGGGCTTGCTAGGAGGAGGTGGAGGATGGGAAAGGCTAGATGTCCTACAGGCTGCCATTCAGATCAGGATTGTTTAACATGTTCTTCTGGCCTTATAAGACAGCTGTGCGGATTGGCTCCCCCACCTAGACAGCACTGCAGGTGTGCCTTCCTCACAGAAACATGTGTGCACTTTAACTTGCCCTGTTTGACCTGCAGAAATCAGTGCATTTGAAGGCATCTCTTCCTGTAGATATCTCACTGAAGTAGGAACTTTACCAGGGTTACTCGTCCAGATCAAGGCATGGATTAAAATTGTCCAAACATGACACAAAATTTCTTGCTTTTTTTTCCCCTATCACAACCTTCTACAGTTTGCATTGTTCACAGAATTGTTGTTGGAAGGGACCTCTGGAGGTCATCTAGTCCAACCTCCCTGCTCAAGCAGGGCCACCTAGAGCTGCTTGCTCAGGACCATGTCCAGATGGCTTTTGAAGACCTCCAAGGAGGGGGACTCCACAACCTCTCTGCTCCATCACCTGCATAGAGAAGAAATGCTTCCTTATATTTAGACAGAACTTCTTGTGTTCCAGTTTATGCCCATTGCCTCTTGTCCTGGCACTGGTTACCATTGAAAAGAGCCTGGATCCATCTTCTTTGCACACACTGCCCCCCCCCCTTCAGGTATTTATATACATTTATAAGATCCCCCCGAGCCTCCTTTTCTCCAGGCTGAACAGTCCCAGCTCTCTCAGCCTGTCCTCATAGGAAAGGTGCACCAGTCCCTTGACCATCTTGGTAGCCCTCTGCTGNGCAAGGGCATATTGCTGACTCATGTTCAACTTGGTGTCTACCAGGACTCCTAGGTCCTTTTCTGCAGAGCTGCTTTCCAGCTGGGTGGCCCCTAGCATGCATTGTTGCCTGGGGTTGTTCCTCTCCAGGTGCAGGACTTTGTACTTCTCCTTGTAGAACCTCATGAGATTCTTCAGCTTACCTCTCCTGCTTGTCAAGGTCCCTCTGGATGGCTGCACAGCCCTCTGGTGGGTGAGCCACTCCCCCACACTCCCATCGTTAATATATATGCAACTCTGCTATGCATCTTTTTTGAACATCAATTGAAGATTATTTTGAAAAAACGACAAATGGATTTCCTTTTCTCAAGACTAAAATGTCTATGAATGACTCAGTAGATTTTTAGGGATATAAGGGGCATATCTATTCTGTACAGGTTTTTTTTTTTTTGTTTTTTTTTTTGCCTAATAGACAAGTATCTTACATGCACATAAAATCTCAATAAATATTATTTGAAAAAAAAAAGTAGATTTTAATTTACTATATGATACTTAACCCATTAATTCTAAACTACATTAGTTTTGAACACTATGCCAGTTTTTTAGTCTTTATCTAATTATACACAGATAGACTTCTATGGGCCCACTCGTGGCATCCTTTGACTAATTTGCATGAACAGAAAACTTTAGTGCAATTTATCCTTTCAAAGTTCACAAATCTTTCATGGTCTGTGACCCTTGCTCACCACTATGGGAATTTATGATAATGTCAGAATAATTCCTAAGAAAATTTCATGTGCAGAGAAGACAACAGTATGAGGATCAAACATAGGTCTAACCAGAATTAAGAGGCAATTAAACTGAGTATGTTTTGCAATTAGGGCAAAATTCTCTCTAAGCTCAACAGTTACGTAATTCTTCTTTCCATCAGTATTTTAACTAAAAATAGTCTTTTTTTTTCTTTTCTTTTCCTTGCAACCTAATGTGTAGGTCTACTTCATGAGAGAAGAATAATATTATAGTAAATTTAAGCAAAAAATAATGTCTATTTTTTTATCGTTTGCTTATTCATACGGACCTGACAATCTTTTTCCTCTCTGTAGTAGTAGGAAAGTAAATTCTAAGTTTCTACTCTGGTCCATCAATTATGGATTGTACATAATTGTACAATTAATTTTGTACAATTAATTGGTGATTAAGTACAATTAATTTTAATGTTTTCTTGACTACTGTGTGATCATTTAGATGAGTAATTTAGATTTTCTTAACTTTTAGGCATCTGTAAGTATTTAAATATATAATTAGGTCACATCCCAAACTTGTATCAAAATCAGTGTATAATCCTGTGGAATTACTCAGAATATGACCAGCAATTGTACACAGGTACACTTGGCCTCCAAACTCCATCTTTTTATTGGGTTGTCTTGTTCTCTGTGAAGTAAGCAGCTAAATATTTGTGGTAAAAGAACAAAGAATAAGAGTAGTTGTTACTGAAGTCAGTGAGGCAACTCACATATTTAAAGTAGAGGCACAGTCTTAAGATCTCTGTCCCGTGACACTTGCTTACCCAGGATGTGTCACTGATGTAAAAGACTAAAATCCCGGAGCTTTCCAGATCAGTGGTTTTACTGTAATAACAAGTGTGTAGTCAGGATGGAACAAAATGTTTTGGCTCCTTTAAGGAAGGGTTGCAGGGTTAGGAAATGAACTGAGTTCTCAGCACTTACATGTTTGCATACTTTCAAACCATCTTGAAGACAAAGTCAAATGACACCCCCCTTGTATCTTACTTCCTAAAATTTTTCAGAGAAACTTTTAAGCAAAAAAGGATTAACTTATTTGATTAGAGATGCCAAATTTTGAACCTAGCTATTCTCTGGTGCTGAACAGATGCCCATCAAAAAAAAAAAAAAAAAGAAAAAAAAANAAGAAAAAGAAAAAGAGTTCATCCTCTCTCCACATTGATGTAATTTATTAGTTTACTGACAGACTGTTCAAGACTTTTCTAGACTTAGATGGCTGCTTATAGCAGTTATGACTAGGATTGATTTTAGCAATACATGGTTTGTACAATTAAGGTCATTGTGTGGCTTCAAGTTGAAGCCTGTTTGTTTACATAAGAATAAGAACTGTATATATTCCATTCAGTAAACTTATTTGTGAAAGTCTTGGTGGTTTAGCCCCGTTAATCCCAAAGGAGAAATAAGGATGTAAGAATTGTCTATACCCATGCACTGCATTAAACAGTAGACCACATTATATAAACACCACAAATCTCATTAGAATCTCATTTTTACTTATGTTTTGGTTACAGAATGTTTTAAAATCTTTCAGGTATCTCTTATCCTAAATGAGTGCATATATAAGACTAATAAATTGTAGTGTTCTGTGCATGAATATCTTGTCCCCTGTATGAAACAGATGTGAATTTTTTGTTTGTTTTTTTTTTGTTTTTCTTCCTGTTTAAATGGTCTGTCTTTATTTGATTGTCACTAGAAGACGATACCTTCTGAGTTAATGTTTCAAAAAAAGTACATGAAATACATTACCTGCCATGTGCTTAACAATTAGAAAAACAGGTTACATGTATAGATATCTAAAGGTAGAGTTACAGACTTAATGTACCTTTCTTAGTCTCAGTAAATAAAAAGATCTGGATACTGGGGAAAAAAAGAAAAGAATATGTTAAGAAATGGAAGGAAAAATTATAAGAAAAGAAAAAAAAAGGAAAGGAAAGGAAAGGAAAGGAAAGGAAAGGAAAGGAAAGGAAAGGAAAGGAAAGGAAAGGGGAAAAAAGAAAAGAGAAAAAAAAGAAAAGAGAAAAAAAGAAAAGAAAAGAAGAGAAAAAAAAGAAAAGAGAAGAAAAGAAAAGAAAAGAAAAGAAAAGAAAAGAAAAGAAAAGAAAAGAAAAGAAAAGAAAAGAAAAGAAAAGAAAAGAAAAGAAAAGAAAAGAAAAGAAAAGAATACACAAAAACAGGTCTAGAGCAATGAGTAATTGATATGAAATTGAACTAAGCCTATTATAAAGTTTTTAAACCTACTTCCTTTACTTTTTCCTAAATTTAAGTCCAAAATGGAACTGTATTCATGTGTTAGTATTGTCTGGAGTTTATTACCCAAAAGCTTGGCATTTTTGCAATTACATTCACATGTTTTGTTGCTGGTCTGGTAAGAAGCTGTTTGTAGCCACTGATATCAATATACTAAGTACTGTACAGAGTAAAAATACAAAAAAAAAGAAACAGGCAAAGAAATACAAGAGAACTGCTAATAGTACTTGTCCACATGGCAATAGTGGCTTCAGTGAGTCAGGGTTTTAGTAATTTCTTTTGTGGACATGAAGGGTGAAGACAGATTTAAGTACATGGACAGAAACAATGAGATCTTTTCAAAGATGTTAAGGACAGAATCTGCTCCTCATGAAGGGCAACATCAAATTAGGAAGTTGCTGCTTCACTAAAGGTAGAGTAAATGGATGATGATGTAAGTGGAAATGGGAGCTGGCTTCCTGCTACTGACAAAGATCTTTATGCTCCTTTAATAAGCTTGACCATCAAGTAGTTTGGAATACATACTATAATTACACTTAGTGTGTTATTACAAGACATGTCTATTGACAATTGTTGTGGTGAGTTGACCTTAGCTGACTGCCAGGTGCCCACCAAACTGCTCTTTTACTTCCCCCCCCCAGCAGGACAAGGGGAAAAATACAATGAAAAATCTCATGGGTTGAGATAAGGTCAGGGAGATTGCTCACCACTTACCATCATGGGCAAAACAGACTCAGCTTGTGGAAGATTAATTTATTTTATTGCCAATTGATAAAAGACTACAGCAGTGAGAATTGAAAACAAAACAAAACAAAGCAAACTAATGCCACCCTCCCCCAGCCCCCTCTTCTTCTTAGGCTCAGCTTCAGTGTTGATTCCTCTACCTCCTCTGTCCAGAGTGGTGCAGGGGAATATGGATTGGGGATTGCTGTCATTTCATAATGCTTTACCTCTGCCGCTCCTTCATCCCCATGCTCCTCCTCTGCTCCCATGTGGGCTCCTCTCCACGGACTGCAGTTTTCTTCAGGGCACATCCACCTGCTGTGGGATGGGGTACTCCAGGGCTGTAGCAGAGATACCTGCTTTAACATGGTACACCATGGGCTGCAGTGGGACAACCTGCTTCATCATGGTCCTGCAGTGAAACTTCTGCTGTGGTGCCTGGAGCACCTCCTCCCCCTCGTTCTTCACTGACCTTGGTATCTGCAGAGTTCTTTCTCCCTACATTTTCTATCTCCTCTCTCAAAACTGCTGTGCAATGTCTTTTATCCTTTCTTAAATATGTTATCACAGGGATGCAACCAAAGTTGCTCATTGGCTCAGCTTTGGCCAGCAATGTGTCCCTTTTAGAACCAGCTGGAACTGGCTCCATCCAACGTGGTGGCTGCTTCTGGTCTCTACTCACAGAGGCCACCCCTGCAGCCTCCTTCCCCCCTAGCCCCACCCCAAGCCCCAAAACCTTGCCACATAAACCCAATACAATTGTGAAGGGAATGGGCAACATTTCCAGTTTGGGGGGTTGCAGAGCGCATTAGCTGAAGGTTCTGCATCTTCTGGGCAAGTACTCCAACTCTTATGAAACACTACAAAAGACACTACAAAAGGGTTAATACCTCTACGCCGTTGAAGAAAAAAAAAAGAGATTAAAAAGAAACAAAAGCAAACACTCATAACTTTCTTCAGAAGAGGAAGCCTGTATCAGGAGATGTGAAGGTGCTAAGTGTTTCCCATTGGTTCCTGATAGAGTTAAGTGCACTAAAGTGTTCATGGGAGGTCTTGAGATGTGCCCAATCTTCATTTATTGACATTAGTGTTTATCTAAAGAGGACTTCTTTCCTCTACTGAATATAAAACTCAGGACCAATCATAACAATCTTATGAATGTCAGGTAGTTACACTAGTTCTGGTGTAATGTCACTACCTCCTGCAGAGCCAAAATACTCTGATTGCCTCCAAGAATTTTCAGCTCATGTTTAAAAGGAGCTCACTGCCTCAATTTAAACATGACACGAGAGCAAGCTGTTTCAAAGCTAGAGGAAGGTAAACAATGAAATTGTCTTCACTTTTTTCATAGTCTTTCTAAGTCAGTTAATAGAAAAAGAGACATATATCTTCACATATTCTCTTATTAGTGTTGTGTGCAAGAGGTAGCAAGAGATTGAGAAATGGCAAGGGAGACAGAAAAGAAAAACTAGAGGACCTACGAAAGACATAAATATAGCCAAAGAGGATTGGATCATCACAAATTTAGGGGTCAGGACAACACCTCATGCTTTACAGTTGTGTATCTAAACCCAGAACTGAATTTACTTCTTGAATGTTGTAATCCATAGAGTTCTGGGAAGGTCAGTGTTGACTCACAGGTTGTCAAATGAATATAAGGAACGTCTTGTCAGGACTTGGTATTTCTCAGAGGATTTCATACTCAGCTGGGAGAAGCAATATGAAGAACTTTCTCTTACATATCATTATTGCTGGTTAGAAGCTTTCATTGTTTAGTACATAAGAACAACTTCAGTATAAAAAAAAAAAAAAGAAAGAAAAAAGGGAAGAAGAAAAAAAAAGAAAAAAGGGGAAAAAACCCACTCAGTACCTCAGTGACAGTCCGGGCAGTCGACTGTGATGGAAAAAAGACATACACATGGCTAAGATAGCCATACTGGAACCAGGTATCCCCAGAAGGAAGTTTCCAACAGTGCTGTGTAAAGGAAATGGATGAGGGATTACTGGGATTAGTATTTAGTGGTGACTGAGGTGTCTCTGCTATGTCAGGTCCAAATAAATTTTGAAAATAGACTCTTAATAATCTTAATAAGCTGTGTCCAGAAATGTTAGTTTATTTATTTATTACATTTTAAAATATGATTCTATATACAAATCTGATGATTATATAATTTCATTTTGCATCCACAGAGACCATTATAACATTTTAATAATATAAAAATGTTAATGACTGGAAAGTTGTTAAGGGATTTCTGTAACAACTTATTTCATAGTTCAATATATCCAGTGATTTTATGCAATTGGTACATATTGTTTTTAAGAATATGATCTAAAAATATTTCCTAAAATGACTCACCCTCTCCAATCCATCTGCAAAAAAAAACGTCTTTAGCCAGCAGACTGGTTATAAATGTTTGTGATTTTTACAACCTTTCTAATTGTGTGGAAATTCTTCAGAGGCACATGGCTATGCTAGCAGACTCTGGAAGCTCTTTCTGCTGATGTTTTCATACTGTTCATTTAGAATGAACAGGATTTTACAATGTAAATATCCTCCAGCTGTTTGTAGAGCCTTGAACTGGCACTGTTTTGTCATTTTAGCCTCAAATCAATGTAAAGCTTCTTTTATTTTTCTTCCTTTTTTATCTCTTTTTCTCTTCTCTTCCTCTCTCCAAATCCCTTTCCTCACCCCCACCCCAATGAATTTCTTCATTCATTTTGGCTAAGCATTTAAGTAACTGGCATAAATTTGCTAAACATCACATGATCTATTGCAAACAATATTCAGAGGACTTCTGAAGTATTTACACACTATATTTTAGATATTCTTTAATGTTTTGCAGAAGTGTACTCATTTGGTTGGATACTAAAGAACATACACCAAGATCAAATATTTTCTAATTTCAAATAAATTGTTTATGGAAGTCTAATGTTGCTAATGAAGAAATACAGGAAAATGTTATTTTCTCCCTTTTTTTTTTTCCCCAGCAGAAACTGTCTATAAGCCTATCTTTCTGCAGTATGAACATTGCTTCCCCACACCTTAGACAAATACTTATATTCCACTGTCGTACATATTTGATATTGTTCATACTAACCTTTACTTTGCAGTACATACATTTTTTTTCTTGTATGTCAGCACAACATATCTTCATAGTGGCATGTGCAATCTTGTGAATGCTTTGAATTAAGAATGCTAATTTATTCTTCTTCAGTTTTCTAAAGGAAATATCATCAGATCTTTTATTTTGCTTCCCCATTTTCCTGTCTTGGTGGGTTAGGTATAGAAGGACTGAGATGTCTTTGATTTCTCGCTTACACTTGTTCTAATTTGAATTCTGGTTGGGATGTATAGAGCGAGTTCATGCTGTTTCTCCTAATCACTTTCAGAGTAGCCCTTTAGGTTTTAACATTTGCAGAAGAGTAGATGTTTTCATTTTCTTACCTGTGGCATTTCACATATCTGATCTGGGCTCAGAGCTTTAGGTTAGAAATTAAATACCAATGAGTATAACATCAGTCCTCAGACAACATGAAAATGAGTAATCAAAATTTGTAAATATTATAGAATAGGGTGTAAAAGTAGTTTGAGTTGCCAAAACAAATGATCACAAAACAGATTCACATTTTCTATAATAGATTATCAGGCACTGTAAATAGAAGCAGAGAAAGTCATGTATCTTGACTTGAATAAAATTGCTGGCATAGTTTCACATGACGTTCTTGTGAGTAGGTTAGGAAACCTATTACCATAATGTGATGCAAAACTGGATGACAGCCAATGTAGTTATCGAAGGTTCATTATCAAACTAGAGGATGTACAGAGTTGACTCTTCACAGTTCTAACTATTTTTCAGTGATAATATAATACTTAAAAAAAAAAAAAAAAAAAAAAATNAAAAAAAAAAAAACCTAGAAACTCAGAAACAGATAGGGTTGCAAGCATAACCTAATTAGCATTCCAAAACAGAATTAAAAATTGAAAAAACATTTTTTTGTTTTGTTTTGTTTTTGTTATACAGAAGGATGCAGTTCATGAAGCAAAGAGAAAATTTTTGTGTTTACAGATGAAAAGACACAGGGCAACTGGCTTTGAAAAAGGATCTGCAGGATGTAGTGAAACTCAGTTTCAACATCAAGAGAAAGTTGTGTGAAAGGGTCTTACAGAGAGGAAATGATAATATGTTTACATATTCATGGCAGGTAAGAAGAAAAATAATGGGTTTAAATTGCAGCAAGGAAGATTTGGGTTAGATATAACAAGAAAGAATTTAGACAGGAAGGCCAAAAAAATACTGGAATATTTTCAGCCCAAGGAGACTGTAAAGTTTCCACAACCTGGAGATTAGATTACTATAGCTGAAAGCACTCCCTGGCATGCCATTTCTTGGTGATTCTGGGAAGTATAGTGTAAAAGGATGGCGTGTATCTATGTTGCATTCAGGCTAATAATTCAGAAACTTTTTATTGTTGGTGGAGTTGCTAATACTTGGAAGTAAGAAACAAAAGCATATGTTCAATTTTTGACAGATTCAGTTTCTCAGTTTTCATCCCATAAACATTGCTGAGGCTCCACACTCTTCCTGCTGGTTTTGTGGAGCTCAATCTGACAGCTCATCTACGAGAGTTAGGGTTCAGTTCCAACCCCAAGTTAACTTACTGCTTAGACTCCTTCCTGGGACTCTAAACAAGGGTATCAATGGATACCAAATGTGACTGTGGTTTTTGTAAACCAGATATTGATTGAGACCAGTGCTTCATTTAACGTAGGCTGAAAAATAGTTAGCAGATAGTAATACGTTTTAGTCACCACCACCACAGACCAGAACCATAACTGGAAATCTTCCAAATCTTGTTATAAATATTTTGAATGGCCTTTTTCTATTTTATTTTATTTTATTTTATTTTGTTTTGTTTTGTTTT
>VXAL01002731.1:67280-84580 GCA_013399475.1 Chauna torquata | reverse complement strand
AAAAAAACAAAAGAAAGACCACAGGTTCCCCCCCCCCCCCCCCCCCTTTTTTTTTTAATTGTTTGTGATTGAATTAAATTGAGAAGAGACAATAAAATCTAGTTGTTATATGTGTATAGCATTGTATAGTGTACTAATTTTCAAGAACTAATTTATTGTAAGGACTTAAGAAGAGCTGCAGTGGGTCAGGTCATACTTTTTTATTCTGCAGCATTCTGTAATCAGTGGCATTTTCTCTCTTAAAGAGAGAAAAAATAAAAGAACATAACCTTTGCAGCATACCTTCTCAGCCTCCAGAAATCTTCAGGTCAGGAACTTGCTGAGCTGGAGCTTGGAGATGTGCTTATGTTCTCAATAACGCCAGCGAACCCCATAAGCCAGGAATCTCTCTAATCAGTTTATGGAGCCACTTATGCTTCTGGTTTCTACAGTATATTGTGGCAAAAGAGTTCCACCATTTAACTGTGTGCTAAATCAGATCTTGTGCAATGTAGGGGATGAGTAGCATGTCTCCAGGTCTTGATCTGCTCTACAGATCACTTTTCATAAGTTCCGGGAACTTTTGTGCTTGGCTTGATGAGCTGCCAATATAGCATGTCTCCGAGCCAGAATCTGCAACATTTTGGGGCTTGCATAGTCCAACAAGCCCCAAAACTTTGTCTTGATTTGACCATAAATAGATAGCTAGTTTTCCTCAGTGATCATATTTAGCAATAGAAAAGAAGAAGTCTTAGAAAGATAATAGTAAGTTTATTCCAAAATACTTAAAAGTATGGGCAAAAAGAGGCTGTTGTTATCAAATTATTGACAGAGGTGACTTACAGAATGGAAATTTTGCTCTTGAGCAAAAAAGTAGGCCTCATTCCACAGTTTTTACCGTGATCGTGCACAGTCTTAAAGGCAACGCAACCTCGTGTCTAAATGTAATCGTTACAGTTTTATTTGTAGGAATAATACACATGCTCTATATCCTGTATTGGTTTTGTCTATATTTATTACAGAATATGATTCCCTTAACATAGGTCCTGATTCTGTACTTATTTCTGTGAGTTTCCATAAATTTTAACTTCATTGATTTCAAAAGAGTCCCTCTGTTGTGCACCAAGATTGCACCTAAAGGTGATTATAAATTCTTGAAGGTAGGGACATTTTTCTCTTAGTCAAGTATAGAGTACACAGAGTGAATCAGTTGCAGAATGAATCGGCTCAACTATGTAGCAAAGTGGATGTAAATAGCTGTTTTAGATCTTATTCTCAGCAAATTATCATTGCCTCGAAATGGTTTAAATAGAATTTGCCTGTAAATACTGTTATTTTGTTAACTGTACTATCTTTGATATCCAAGATTTTTGTTAGCCATAATCATTTATTCCATAATGTAGTTCAGTATATATTCATCCAGACTCTTGGCTGACGTTCTTCTATTTTATTAAAAAATAATAGCTAATGCATCTTCTGTTCGCCTGTCATATATAAAGATTTTTTCTCATCATTTGTGTTTTGACATTTAGGTATTTGATATAAAAATGCCTAAAGCACATCTTTTATGGTAGCTTGTTAGTTAAATATCACTTTCTGTTGGAAACAATCTTAAACATGCTGGACAGCTAAGAAAGTAAATTTGTTAAAATATGATTCACATTTAAAGCTTATTGAAATATTACATAAGTATTCATCTACATACATGTAAATATATGTAGTTAGCAAACTGAACAGATTATTTCTGGTAAGTATTCTCCATATTCTTCTCAAGGTTTAGAACTACAAGATACATCCTCTTTTATGATTTTTTTTCCATATACTGTGACATAGACAGACTCTCTTGTTCTTTGAAATCTCAGTTACTTACATTTCAGTAGACATTGAATTAAATTATGTAAACTGAATAAAATTGAATTGAATTGAATTGAATATAGTGAGATTAAGAAAATATTCCTTCAGCACATGCAGAAGAAGTTATTGCAGACAGAAGTTAATTTAGAATCCAAGAAATTAGTTTCAGTTGCTTAGTCAATGAGTTTCAGTAGTTCAGAATCTGATTTTCTAAACCTATGACATGTCATATAGTTACCAGAAAATGTGTTTTTATTTGTGCATGCTGGATGAAAAATATGAAACTAGATGACTATAAGAATTTATAAATTTATGCTTTGCAGAAGGAATTTCTGAGATAAATATGTAATCAATTTAATTACAATAATAATTGAATGAAATGAAATGAAAATGCTTAGATTAGAAGTAATTCATAAGTATTGCCTTTCACATCTTCTAAATGGCTATTCAAATTACTTTATTGTTTTTTTAGGATCAAGTTTCCTCAGATGTGCCTCTTTTTAATTTTTATTTTTTCAAGCTTGCCAACCCATTTTCTCACGCTTAGTAAACAAAAGTGGCTTTTAAGCTTACTTCTCTAAAGGTATGATTTTTATCGGGAGTGTCTATAGAAAGAGAACAGGCAAATACTAGAATTTGGTGATGATTATTCAAAAGTATTTCCACCAGAATAGAAAGGAAGCTTTAATATTGGAAATTCTTCTTATTTTCAAATTCTGAATTTGGTAGGTGTTTTTGTTGTTGTTGTTGTTTGTTTATGGTTTACTTATTTATGTACTTTTTACTTTTTTCTTTTTCTTCATTTTAGCTGTTGGAAAAGGCAAAAAATATTACATATATTATGGAGACTAGTATTTCTTATACATTATGTTAACTGCAACATTTACAAATCCATGTATCTACGCTACATTTATACAAAATATAATAGTAAGGAGTGGGTAAAATGGACATAATTAATAAAACATCAGGGAACACCAAGCAATTACATCATTCAGTTCTTTGATTTTAAGTGCTGGACATTCATTTCTGGTCATTAATGAAGGCATTATCTTAAATATTGTGCTAAAGCATGAATGCCTTCAGAATTAGATTGAAATTAACAGCTGTAGGGATATGTCTGTCTGCTGTAAGGTGTTGTTCTCTTTGAAGTTATGGCGCATGAATTTATGAAGAAGTCAACAAAATTCAAGGCTGTCTTGAAAAGATGAAAAAGGATAAAGAAGTCAGTCCTTGAAGTTCCTTTCTATTTTCTGGCTAGGCTATGATTATTTTGCTATTATGGGTTGATTTTTGGGCACCAATGGGAACAGGATGGAACAAGAGAAAGGGAAGCCAGAAAATTAAAACTCTTGGACTGAATTAGAGTTAATTGCAAGTGTGCCTAAACTAGTATAATCTATAACTTTTGTCTGGTTTCCACAGATTATGCTAGATGCAGTTGCATTCAGTTAGACAGACACCATTTTTAATGTGAGTTATATTATTTTGCACTATGAGAATGAAATAAAACACCTATCATACTGTATTTTCATAATAAGCTTGCTGAATATTGTATTTATTACAACATGTAAACATTACATACTTAAAAAGAAATGTTGATTAAATCAGCAGTCTTTTCTTACCTTTCCATCTTTCACCGAATTACATTTATTCGAAATCTACAGCAAAAACAAAAGATAATTAGATAGCAAAATACTTACTGGATATCTCAATCCTGTGGAATTATACTGATTTACATCAGTTGTGCATAGCAATAATGTAGCTGTCTGTAAACTGCTAAATGTTAAAAGGATAATCAACAAAAATCAGTATCAAGTAATGTTAAATCATAACAATAAAACTTAAACCCCCAAATCATACAACCCTGGTCTGCATGTAAGATTTAGTTATGATTTAAAAATGACAAGACAATTATAAAGAAACTGTTCATCTTCAGCATTTTATATTTCTTCTCCCCCTGCCCTCTGAAAGTTATGGTTGGAATTAAGGAGGTTCAGGCTTGGGCAACACATATTTTCAGTTAGATGAAAATATTATCTATGAAGGCAGATTATAAAGATCAACATTATTTATTTTAGAGGTGAAAAACAAGAAAGAATATTCTGTTTTTAATTTACAATGAATATTGAAATTGTTTGCTTTCAAGAGAAAACTGTTTTTATTTAGTGGATCATTTTTACATCAGAAAATGCTGAGCTATTGGAGTGTAATGATCCAAAATATTTTGCTTTCAGTGGGGCTTAATTTCTCTTTCTGTATGTATAAAGGAACTTCATAGGAAATAGGAAAAAATATGTTTTTTCCTATATTTTATTTTGAGAATGTTGTGTTTCCTTTTGTATACAAAATATGTTGTATAAAAGAATGTTAACTGAACAAGAAACTTCTACAAATTAATCACTGTTTCTTGAGTTTTTTTCTTTTTCCTATTTAGAAATTCCAAAAACAATTTGGCAAATTTCCTTCAATAAAGAAAATATGGATCTTTCCCATATCTAGTTTCATAAATTCCCCAAACCGTATCTGAAATTGTTTGCATTAAAGCAATTTTAAGGTCATTTTCTGAAAATATATTTAGGCTGACAATTTCCCATATTTGAAGATGATTTTTTTGTTGATACTCACTTGAAATTTGCTGTTTTATGTATTCTTTTTCAGTTTTGAGTTATGTATGTCTAGTTGTTGACTTCATGGTTTCATGTGAAAGTAATAGCAGAAAAAGCCCAAAGCAGCAAAGAAATAAGAATTGGATCAATTTAGTGATCAAGCAATCTCATCACTTTAATTCAGAGATTGCTAAAGTGGCCATCTTGTAACAATCAGTGTAGCAAATGGCACATAGGATTTAGAAATCTCTCCACAAATACTGTGATGGATTGCAAAAATCCAGTGGATCTGCTTCTTGTTGTCTTACTTCAAAATTAAATTCATAGAATCATAGAATCATAGAATGGCTTGGGTTGGAAGGGACCTTAAAGATCACCTAGTTCCTACCCCCTGCCATAGGCAGGGATGCTATCCACTAGACCAGGTTTCCCAGGGCCCCATCCAACCTGGCCTTGAACACCTCCAGACATGGACCATCCACAACTTCTTTGGGCAACCAGTTCCAGTGCCTCACCACCCTCTGAGTAAAGAACTTCCTCCTAACATCCAATCTAAATCTCTCCTCTTTTAGTTTAAAACTGTTCCCCCTTGTCCTATCTGCCCGTGTAAAGAGTCCCTCTCCATCTTTTTAATAAGCCCCCTTCAAGTGTTGAAAGGCCTCAATGATGTCTCCTGGAGTCTTCTCTTTGCTAGGTTGAACAACCCCAGCTCTCAGCCTCTTTTCATAGGAGAGGTTGAATTCAATCAGCTTCCTTTGAGAGGATGCTCAAGCTTTTCCTAGAATTTATCTAAAAAATTTTGCTGGTAATGTGTGTATAAAGTTGAACTGACCTAATTTTAAGAAGGAAATCACAGCTAGCAAATTTCATCCTATGCAATAAGCGCACTAAGAATCACTCAAGTGTATTTACTTTATCTTTTTTAAGAGTAATAGTTTTATACGAAATGAAAAAATACTAAACTGAAAAAGAATACATCAGTTATGAGTTTTGTAAGATATATCTGTCTGGCTTATTCTGTGAAATATCCCTGTTTATAACTGTTCCAAAAATCTTCTCCCTTTTTGATATCTTCTTTTTTTTTTTTTTTNTTTTTTTTTTTTTTTAGCAGCAGAAACTTTAGATTTTTAGATTGTTCGTTTACCTGTTTTTCATTCTAAACAAAACTACCATTTTAAATTGCTTTAATAGCATTGTCCAGTCAGGCTATGTCTAGATCAATAAGGTAGTGAGGACCCTGACCCTTGTTTTCCTAGTGATTCAAAGTAGGTTCCAAGAAATCAAATAAAAAATTAATCTGCAGTTACTAATTCTGTCTGGTTAAAATAAAACAAGTTTCTTCAATATCCTTCACCAGAAACTGATTGATTATTTTTGAACAAAAAATCAATACAGAAATTCAAGGAAATGAGTGAACATTTTGGTGAAGTCAGTCACAGACAATGACCTCATTATCAGTTACCTAGTGTGCTTTCTGGGTGTATAAATATAGGTTTTCTTGTGGGTGTTCCACACAAAACTAGGAAAAGTGTTCCTTCTTCCATGAAAGATGAACATCTTGTAACGTAAATAACACAGGGATCATGATCATGTAGTTTTGTTCCTTTGCCAAATGAAGGACTAAAATTTCTCCCTGAAATGTCTGCTTTCTTCCTATGCATTGGAAATTTCAGATGTGATTGCTTCTGGCAAGGCAAATAGGAAAAATTATCAGCATTGAATCGAACTAGACTATCTATGCAGAATAAAAGCTTTTGATAACCAATTATTTTTGCTTAAAATGTCCTCTTCAACCAGCCAGATCCATATCCACACCTCTGGATCATATCTAGGGAATCACTTTAGGTAAATATATATATCTAAACAAACAAAAAAACAATGAAATGAAACTAGATTTTTTGTAGATTTTCTTTTATCTGTGTTTTCTCTTAGAGAAGGTACAAAGTAGGATAAAAGGAGTTTCTGTAATTGGATTATTTGTATTGGTTTCAGATTCTCTTGCATTTAATAATAGTATTTTATCCTCCAGCTTCTCTCTCCTTGAGTTTACTGATTAAGTCTCTTTCCTTCAGGCAAACCAATCTTCAGGAAATGTGTAGAACTTCATGTCCTTAAAGTCACTCTTCCTCAGTCCAATCTGGCTCAAACTCACTGTTCTTTTAGGGAAGACATGTGATGACACAGGCAATGTGGCCCTGTAGGCCTTGCTGCCATGTGGGAACAGTCAAAAATCGTAATTTTCTTGCCATGAACTCTGACCTGCACATAAGCATAGGAAAATACTCTCCACTGATTTTCTTGGCTTGCAAACTAGGTATATTACCAACAGAGGCACAAATAGGAAAGGTTTAATACTCTGGATTTGGACCAAATGTCCTCCAGAGGTCCCTTCCAACCTAAACCATTCTGTGAATATGTGATTCTGTGATTCTGTGATCTTATTCTGTTATCCATTGATCCAGAAAGTTTTCTCTGTGGATAAAAGACCAGGTTTCTCACTGAGATTCTTTTCCTGTGTTTGAAATCCTACTTATTCCACCGAACTACCATTTTATCACAACATAGGAGGCCAACCAGACTTGGAACACATTAATTTCAACCATCTTTAAGAAACCTACATTCTAATAACTGTCTACTTTTCTTGATGAACTTTTTTACTATCTACTGATTGCTCAATGGATGGTTCTGTAAATTTACAGCTGTTCTAGACAATACTATAGATAATGTGACTTCTAATGGTATTTATTTCAGTAGCATGCAAAGCCAACAAAGTGTTTAAGGGAAGGGTTGGATTAGAAACAACAGCTTTACTTTTTTCCAGCATTTTTCCTAATAAAGATAGTCTTGCTGTTACAGATAAATAATCTGTCAAATGACAGAATGATTTTCCTTTCTCTGAAGTTCCATTACTATTTCTGCCTCATTTTTTATTATTATTATTATTTTTTAATCTAAAGAAGAACATGTTCTTTTGAATTTAAAACTGCTGCTGTTAGAGTGTTACTTATTTGTGAGTAGCATAGTACTTGTGAAATTTTGATTACTCAGCGAGGTATTGGTAACACTTTATTTATTTAATTCTTATAATTGTCCTCAACTGGCTACCTAATTCATAAACCTGTAAGTACAACATGTCAAAGCATATCTATATCTGATAGATATATCCTGCTACAAAGCGATAGATATCTGGTGATTTGTATGTAAAAGTTTCTTTTTTTATTTGCCTGCAAATTGGAAAATTAAGTTTAAATCATATTACTAATGTCTTTGCATATTAATACATTTTGGAAAGGTTTTAAGTCATGTTACTGTGTATTCAACTCTCATAAAACTTGTGTAGTAGAAAGTTATGGAATATAAAACAACTTTTGTAGTTCATAGGAAATAGTCTGGAAGCTTTGTAAACACTGAAACCTAATTTAAAACCAAAGTGATTCTGTTTAGTACTGTAGGGCACTTATCAATTACATATGCAAACAGAAAATATTTTTTACAGAACTCACTTCTAAATGAGCTTCTGTTTCTGGTTGAAAATGAAATCTTTGTAGGCATCAGTATTGCAAAAATCAGAGAGAGTAAGCTGATATTTTCTTGCTTAAATCATTAGTGCTTTAAGCTTGTCTTACCTTTTGTCACCCTCACTGGTTTGCTTTATCAACCACTTCTTCATGTGAGGGGTCAGTTCTTCAGGGGCTTATTGTGGGGTTCTATTTCCTACCTCCCTCATTGTGTTTATAGTGAATGCACTGTTTGTATATAGAGAGAGGACATCAGAAACTCCACAACTTACTGGAGTTTAGTCTATGAAGAGCTGGTTGTAAACAAAAATGAGAAAAGACCAATTTGCTTTGCACAGGAATGCTGTGTGGTGGGTTGATGTGTTGTTTTTTTGGCTTTAAATATTCTTCTTTCAGTGTATTGCTACTTTCTTAACCATTCAAACAATCTGTAAATGCTTTCTCTATGAGGTATGATGGCTCATAAATAGTCATATACATTGTTAGCTTCCATTGTAACTATTTTTGTGAAAATATACCTTTTTGTAAGTAACACTTTTTGCGATCATATCTACTTGGCTCAGCATAGAAGCCCAAAAGACTACAAGGTAATCTAAATGCTCCAAAATGCTTCTCTGTGCCCTGACAATTGTACAAATCTTCAACTGACAACACTGCAAAGGTGCATAGACACACTGAGGCACATCTGTCCATGACTGCATCTTACTTATTTCCAAATTGCTGCTGTCAGAGGACTGTCTTGCTGAAGAAAAGTAACACAGTAGTAAAGAACTTCGCGCAGAAAATTATGATTCATTTGTTGTCTTTTGTTTAAATGTTAATGGATTGAATTCAAAGTGTTTTTAGTTTTGATAATCAGGACATAAACTATTATTTAAAAATTAAGTAAGCAGTATCACTATTCAGCAAAATAAGGGCTTTTAAGCGCACTTTAATCTCAGGGTCCTCTTGTAGATTCAGTTATGTTTTGGTTTGTCTGTGGTGATCACTGCTGATCTATTTTCAAAAAAACTTTTTAGTATGCTTAATCTTTTCTCTGCATTAGATTATTTCATAAGGTTTGAAATGAGGAAAATCAGAATTTTCCTGGTTTTGAAGCCTTTCTTTTACTTTTGAAGGGTAGTTTACAGTTGTCCTAAGTTAATTCTTCAACTACTGAGATGGAATCAGAAGAAAAAAAATCAGTATTCAAATACTCTCAATCCCTCTGGAGGCTTCCTCTCTCTTTTCATTGACTGTGAAGGAAGCTTTGGATGACAATATTCTTAAAAGAGGCATTCAAGATGCATAAACGGTAATTCTCACAAACTAAAATGTTAGCAGTTGCTAATTTTGGAGCTCATAATTTTCTGAAAGACACATTTCTCATCTGTAAATGTAATCTCTACAATGTATGGAACAAAAACCAGAAAACTTGTTTGTTTGTTTGTTTGTTTGAGTTATTAGAATATTTAGCAGACATCACCAGAATACACAGCCAGCACTTTAAGACATATAGCCTCAACATATGACACAGGCGTAGCTGGCCCATCCAAGAGGTCAATGGATATGGTCTGTGTTATATGTTTCATGCACCATGCTGGGGAGATGTCAGGAAAAATCTTGAGACAGATAAGACTATTCTGGCAGCAAGAGCAGCCTCATCCCCACCTCTGTCTTCTTCAGGAACTTTCCAAGTCACGAGGCCACCTGCCGTGTGTGTACTCCATGTGCACAGCAGAACTGCCCTGTGCATGATCAGAAAGCTAGAGACTTGGCAAGCAGTGGTCTTCCTGTTCATTTGATTGGTGCATGTCTGAAAGAACATTCAGCATGCCTGGGAAATACAGCATTTTCTGAAGATGCATAGGAAGAATGCACTTATATACATTAGAGGAATATCTCCATATTTTTCCTCCTAAATATTTTATTTCTATTGAAAAAGTTTCTAGTAAACTTTCCTGGTTTCCATAAGCTGCCTTTGGAAGAGGTGCATTTTGATGTATGGATGTTGTAATAAAGAGCAGTGAAACTGCTGGGAAAATCTGGGGGCTTTTCATTGTACAGTCTTGTTGTGATATAGCCCCAACAGGCAGCTAAGTGCCACACAGCCACTCACTCACTCTTTCCAGGTGGGATGGGGAAGAGAATCAGAGAGGTAAAAGCACAAGAACTCATGGGCTGAGATAAAGACAGCTTACTAGGTAAAGCAAAAGCTGCATATGGAAGCGAAACAGAACAGGGGATTCATTCACTACTTCCCATGGGCAGGCAGGTGTTCAGCCACTTCCAGGAAAGCAGGGCTCATCACATGTAATGGTTTCTTGGGAAGACAAACGCCATCACTCCCAATGTCCTCCCCTTCCTCCTTCTTTACCCCAGCTTTGACTGTTCAGCTTGACACCATATGGTGTGGAATATCCCTTTGGTCAGTCTGGGTCAGCTGCCCTGGCTGCGTCCCCTCCCAGCTCCTTGTGCACCCCCAGCCTCCTTGTTGACAGGGCAGCACAAGAAGTAGAAAAGTCCTTGACTCTGTGTAAACACTGCTCTGCAACAACCAAAAACATCACCACTATGTTCGTCAAAATTCCAAAACACAGCATTGTGTGAGCCTCTATGAAGAAAATTAACTCTGTCCCATCCAAAACCATGACAAGTCTCTATTACAGGAAGAACTAGATTTACCTCAACCTGGTTCATTAAAAAACAAAACCAAAACCAAACAAATAAACAAAACCTGTAGAACCAGCAGAGGTTGCAGGTGTATCAATTTATTTTAAAACGTCCTTTTAAGCTAGAAGGGATCAGATGTAGGTTTGGGCTTTTAGGAAAATTCAAAATATCTATATTACTTGACTCCTCATAGTCTTTGAGACTTCATCATTTCTGGAGATCAATGCCTGGTCCTTTCTGAGGAAAGAAATCACAGAAAAGTAGAACAAAATTGTTTCATTTGGGTCAGATTATCAGCTGAGAAGACAAGCTATGGCTTTTGATATTTCCAGTGTATGGTTTTAACAGTGACTGGTTATGTATTACAAAGTGTCTATTAACAGTAAAGTCCATTAGAGAAGCTGAGAAGACATTTTTTCTTTAATAGGTGATCCGTCTGGAATTAAACATACACACTTGCACACACGTACAGAGCAACAACAAACAGTTTTCTAACTCTAAAGGAAAAAGTTCAGTTTTTAAGGCAAGGAACTTGAGAAGGTTACGTAAATTAGATAAAGGGTATGTGCTTTGCTTGTCTGGGAATACTGATGTCTGAATTTCCCCCAAACGGGTTGATAGTTTGAAGGATTTGTGCAGCTTGGCAGGATGTAAAGCAAGAGACTGAAGGAGAGCCAATAGTAATGAAATAGAAAATAGTAATAGGCATGAAAATAGACATGCAATAAATGGCTGGTTACTTCAGGCATCTGAGAAATTTAATGATGATAAGAAAAGTTTCCTTTGCATGCTATGTAATGCGGGCTTTGGCATTCTTGTATATATTTGTACACAGATTTTAAATTCCAGTCCAAATAGGTCTGTGACTTGCCTTAGAAGAGGAAGTGGCAAAGATATGGTTTTTTGAATGCGCTGTTCAAACCTTCATAATTCACATAGCCTCTGCTTTTGTTTCTAAAGCTGGGACAAAACCTATTAGTATAGGTATGAAAGGAAGATTATTTGTTTATCCCAATGTCTACAAACAGGTAAAGAAGATCATTCTAGATGCTTCCTTTCCTTCTAGAATCAAAAATGGAGCGTAAATGTGGCATATCTCCATCCAAAAAGTTAAAACAGAGTCTGATAGATGTGATCGGGTGGTTCCTTTTAACCTTTTGGCTGCTTAGCTATTTCCTTGAAGTCATTGGTGCCACAGGTAGTGAAAGCTAAGTGCATGTTATTTTAGCTATTCCTCCTTCCCAAACAGGAAGCAGTTCTTTTATAATGTGCATTATTTATCATCTGATTTATAGGGTTTGTTTGCTTTACCATTTTACCATACTTCTTTCTTTGCAGAAAAAAAAATATTTCTACTGCATACCTTTGTCTAAGTTGCTTCCTATTCTGTATGAGATCTACAAAGTGTTTTTTTTATTATTATTATTTTAAAGTTCAGACTTCATTGAACTGTAAGCCAGATATTCAAATGAACATATTCTTATTTCACCTTTGAAACAGATAGTTCTGGTTTGTTTTTTTGTTTGTTTGTTTGTTTGTTTTTGTTGTTTTTTCCCCTTGGCAGAATTAGAATACCGATTTTCAGGAAACTTGAAGGCAACAGAGGAGAAGACACCTTTAAAATGATGTTAATATATTCATTTCGAGGATTGCTTCTTGTGACACAAAAGTCCATTCTTTCATAATGAAAGCACCTCTAATTTTTTTTCCCCATTGAAAACAATGTACCTCCTCAGATTCAACACACCCCACTTTGAGGAATAAAATAAACAATATTATAAAAGAAAGAAAGAGAAAGAAAATGAAATACAACGGTACAGATTTTAGGGCGAAGGGGGCTGTAGTTTTGTGTGTACTTCTTATACATCCTGATTTATTGTATATTTAAAAAGATAATGTAAAAAACATTCTTTCAGACAGTAATCTGATAATTATGCACCTTCTGTTTTGCATCTTCAAGTTGTGTCATATCAGGTTTTTTTGAAGTCCATTACTTCATAGGAAAATGTATCTGTAATATTAAATGTATAGGTTAGGCTAATTGTTTTTCTCATTGGAGTCAACTTTTTCTATTCTCAGAAGAAATATATATTATCTTATGGCCAAGTATCTATAGCCTACACTTGATTGCTCCCAAGTTATTAAAAAAAAATCAAAATAACATAATGTGCATTTTAAAATATCTGTTATTGACTGTGTCTTTTGGGGGAACAACTATGTTAACTCAGCCTCTGATCAATGAGATCTTAGTGTGCTAAAAACAGTATAACAGTAGATGTACAGTAATGGCCAGAAGGCTGGAATATTTTGGCTACTGCCTCTTCCTTGGTAACAGGAAATGAACTGCTCATGGCATAATCTGTCTAAATATTTCTTTGTCATTTTTTGCCTGATTCCAGCATTAATTCAATAAGACAATACTTTGTTCTCTTAAAAGATCCATTTCCACCTAAGTTTCAATGTTTCTTATACACAAACAGTGCTTTTGTACTGAGTTATTGAAGGCAAATATTTCCTTTTGCATTTGAATGTTTTTAATTGTTTTTTTTAATGCTAAATTAAAAAAAAAAAAAAGATAAAAAAAGTGTATCAGCCTAGCCCCAAGATCTTTTTAAAATATTCATTCTTCTCCCTCACAAAGAAATATTTTTCTTTTTCTTTTCTTCTCCCCTACACCCCCCTGATAGTACCAGTACATTCTCTTTGTTATACTTGAAGATATTCAGCTGCAGTCTCCCACATTATGGAGCAACAGCCAAAGACTTACCTCAGGTGTTCCCTTTTGGCATTTCAACTGCCCCACCTTCCAGCTGTGTATTATATTTTATCTGGCTATACAGAAGGATTTGGGGTATCTGTTATCTGACTTAACATAAAACACTCAGACTCAGTATGGTTCTATCTCTGAGAGTTTTGCTTTGGCACTGAATACCTGAAGGAAAGCTATGCACCATGACAGAGATGCAAATTCTTGTGAAATGCAAATTCCTCTAAGTTGCAAAACTTCAGTAGTTATATAGTAAGTATACTTTTTTTTTTATGTAGTCAGATGTTTCTTTCTAGCAATGATGTTTTAAACTCTCAGAAGTTGACTTTTTGCATCTCTGAGGTGTGAATCATCAGCTATGATAACCTGAAACATTGTGATGCCTCAGAAGCAAAAATTATCCATAAATGTCTGAGTTATTTTGCCAGTTCATACAATGCTTCAACGTGGTTTTCACTACAATGAAGCTTGAACAAGATTTCTGTTTTCCTTTTGGTGATGTTCCATCTGTACTGCCTGACACCATAACCGAAACAGTCTGCAATGGGCTGGACATATATTGTGTATATTCAATAAAGGCCTAATGTTGACAAAAAGTCTTTGTAGGAGTCTGTCATTCTACCCATATGAAGACTTCTCCATTCTGCCATAATGCAAAAATATGAAGCATATTTACAAATTTGTTCAGACAGAATTTTTGCAGGACCCTCCAGAGATAATTGCAGTTACTTGAGCTAGTTTGACTAGTATGACAAACAGTAGGCACAGAACATGTATACACATATATCTCTGCATTATGCTTCAATTCATTGGCAGAAATCACAAGCAGCTTTGTCTTTGCCAAACAATTATTTCAAAGCAACTTCACTGCACTATCCAAACAGGGATTTATCCCACAGCTAAGATAAATGATATATCCTGGCATCGGTTTCACATGAGCAGCCTTCTTTTTGTAATGGTGTATGGTGTTCATTCAAATCATGTTCTCCTTATCTCACTTGATGGCAAATATCTGCACTGATATTCTGATTAGAAGATGGTGTCTGTTAATTATATGTTGTGTATTTCTGCAGGAGGGACCTTAGCAGCTCCTGTCTTCCCTTGTAACAACTTTTAAGGGCTTTAAGGGCATATTTGACTGTTGTTGCTAGCCCCTTTTTGAAGTTAGCAGAACTTCATTTTAGGTTTGTCAAAGAAGAATATTTTAATAAGCTGTCAAGAACATCAGGCCTAGTATTTGGTATTTTCT
This sequence comes from Chauna torquata, assembly GCA_013399475.1. NCBI lineage: Eukaryota > Metazoa > Chordata > Aves > Anseriformes > Anhimidae > Chauna > Chauna torquata. The sequence goes on along the minus strand of VXAL01002731.1, from coordinate 69,955 downwards.
TTTAATCAGCCAAAGGAACTTGATTGATTTCTGTTGCAGGGAGTCAGAGAGGTACAGATTTTATTCAAATTGTATAGAACTTCCTGAAATCTTCCTAATCACTAAAAGGTTTTTCCCTCATCACTTTTTATAACTTGTAACTAGTGCTTTCTGTTTAATTGTATAATAATCATAGACTCTCCTGAGTTGGAAGGGACCCACAACGATCATCAAGTCCAACTCCCGGCTCCACAGAGGACCACCCAAAAATCAGAGCATATGTCTGAAAGCATTGTCCAAATGCTCCTTGAACTCCAACAGGCTCGGTGCTATGACCACTTCCCTGGGGAGCCTGTTCCAGTGCCCAAGCACACTCTCAGTGAAGAACCTTTTCCTAACACCCAGCCTGAACCTCCCCTGTCACAGCTTCTCACTGTTCCCTTGGGTCCTGTCACTGGTCACCAGAGAGAATGGATCAGCACTTCCACTCTTCTCCCCTTGTGAGGAAGCTGTAGGCCGCCATAAGGCCTCCCCTCAGTCTCCTCTTCTCTGGGCTGAACAGACCAAGTGACTTCACCTGGTCCTCGTGCGTCTTCCACTCTAGACCCTTCACCATCTTTGTAGCCCTCCTTTGGACACTAATAGTTTCATGTCCTTCTTGTATTATGGTGCCCAAAACTGCACACTGTGCTCGAAGTGAGGCTGCACCCCCACAGAGTACAGAAGGAAATAAGTAGATATCATGTTTGCCAATTTTTTTTTTCTTTTTGTTAAATCAAAACTCTACTCAGAACAGGCATGCAGTTCAATAACAGTTATATATGGAACTGTCATGGTCCAGCACTAATGTTTTACAAAGCCATTGTGTTACCATGTTTGTTTCTCAGAATTTTCTATGTAAAATCAATAGGTGAAATTTCAATGTAGTGATTTTGGGTCAACAAGTGCAGTTACAAACTTTTATGCAAATTCAGCAATTTTTGATTTTCCAAAAAAGTTGGAAAAGTGTCAGCATAGTTGCAATTGCATATACATGGCAATGAAAGTATTTGTAGCACAGACCTAAAAGTACAACGTATGTTGTACTTTCCATTCCATTACAAAATCAGTATCATGCATTAGTATTTATACATCTGTCACCCATAAGGAATGCAGTAAGGATATCCCCTCAGTGAATGCTTTTTGATAAATTCTAGTGGAAATGAAGAGAATCGAGAATGCATTCAAGGTAATTAGAACAAATGGTATACCAGGCTCCTTACAGAAAAGCTATTCCTGTATGTATCTATTTATATCTGCAGGACTGTTGTTTATTTAAACTATTCTTTCTACTAACTTTAAATGAAAATAATCAATCAGTAAAAAAAAAAAAAGGCAAAAATACTTAAAATGTTGGATAAATCAGCTTTTTTTTTAAAGCTAATTCACAGTGTTACATGACAAACGTGGTGCTGATTAACATCTAACAAGATTGTCATGGCAAAAATTTTGCCCAGAATTATAAAAACTCAAAGATATATCCAAGAATATTTGATGTGTCCACCACAATACAATGTGCCTGGAAGTCTTACTTGCACATACACAGTATTAACACAGTAAAATTTGGCTAAAAGCAGTTCACCACACTTTAACAAAAAAAAAACAAAACTGTTTATCATTAAATTAAATTACCTGTCCTTCTCTGCTGAAGGTGACAAAGAGCTTTTCAGGTCATTGAGTTTGTTTTCAGTTCTCTGATGATTATTCTGTATTCTTTTTTTTACTGTGAATGCTATTTTATTTTATTTTTGTTATGGTACTAGCTGTGATTTCTATTGGTAACAAATATGTGCTCATAACAAATTGCCTGCACTAGGACAAAAGCTGCAACAGTGGTTAGACCTGGAAAGATCTAGTGGCATAAAATCATTGCCAGAATGGAGAACTTTTAAGAATTACAATGAGCTGTTAACTTGCTGATTTTATAGTATCTCATCTATCCTACATCTTCCTAAAGAGAAGTAAATTGGGAACAAGAGACAGAAATTAAAACCAAAGGTATCTTGCAGGAAGAGTTACTCTATAGGTTCTTCTTTTTTCAAAACTGGATCTCTAAACACCACCATTTTCACATGCTTTTTTGTAAGCTGTATTGCATGTACTCTGTACAGCGAGCTTTAATATTACTATTTCAAAAGGTGCTTAAATTTTAGAAATGTAAGTGATTTTCCGGAGGTTCTGAACTACAGTCATTGGTTTAGAAACATTTGGTCAAACAAGCTTAATATTAAAAACATAAAAAATGGTTTCTGATGGGCAGATTTATAAAAAGAGCTCAAAGAAAGTAAATGCATGTGAACCTTTTACTTTAAACACCTTAAACATCTCCACTTAGACGTTTAAGAGTCCATTCAGGATGATTTCCATTTAAGTAATGATTACACTCAGAATGTCTGAATGCACGCCTGTCTGTATCTGAGAAAGGAGATTGCGACACAATCAACCATACAGCTTGGAGGACAAGAGTAGAGGGTGAGAGAGACAGTGAGCCACATATGGAAGATGTTAGAATAGTTTGTAAAATTCGGTTGCAAATCTGACTCCTTTTCTTTTCTTTTCTTTTCTTTTCTTTTCTTTTCTTTTCTTTTCTTTTCTTTTCTTTTCTTTTCTTTTCTTTTCTTTTCTTTTCTTTTCTTTTCTTTTCTTTTCTTTTCTTT
>VXAL01002731.1:31548-45999 GCA_013399475.1 Chauna torquata | reverse complement strand
ATTTATGTGCACAATGTATTTTAATATATTATTTATATGTATTTGTATATATGAATATGAATTCAGGTATATGTCACCAGATATATATCATTTTAAGATAAGCATTTAAGAGGAGTCACATGAATCACTTCCTGTGATTCCTACAGAATCTTTTTCCTACACAAGAAGCCTAGATGGCTATCTTAAACTAGATGCCCACTTTCTGGACTGCCTAACACGACATGAAGTAAATGTATCTTACACTGTAAGCACGAGTTTTGAGCTTACTTCAACATGCAGAACTCCATTTTTTTGTTGTTATCATTTGTTGTTGTTGTTGTTGTTGTTGTTTCTGATTCTTTTTGAAATTACAAACATTTGTGGAAGAGGGAGTTGCTTTGTGATACTCTGTTGTGGTTTAGCCCCAGTAAGCAGCTAAGTGCCACACAGCCACTCACTCACTCTCTCCAGGTGGGATGGCGAGAGAATCAGAAAGGTAAAAGTGTGAGAACTCATGGGTTGAGATGAAGACAGTTTACTAGGTAAAGCAAAAGCCACTCATGCAAGCAAAGCAAAACAAGGAATTCTTTCGCTACTTCCCATGGGCAGGCAGGTGTTCAGCCACTTCCAGGAGAGCAGGGCTCATCACGCATAACAGTTTCTTGGGAAGACAAACGCCATCACTCCCAATGTGCCTCCCTTCCTCCTTCTTTACCCCTGCTTTTATGGCTGAGCATGACATCATATGGTGTGGAATATCTCTTTGGTCAGTCTGGGTCACCTGCCCTGGCTATATCTCCTCCCAGCTCCTTGTGCACCCCCAGCCTCCTCGCTGGCAGGGCAGCACAAGAAGCAAAAAGTCCTTGGCTCTATGTAAACACTGCTCTGCAACAACCAAAAACATCGCCACTATTTTCATCAAAAATCCAAAACACAGCATTCTGTGAGCCTCTATGAAGAAAATTAACTCTGTCCCAGCCAAAACCATGACATACTTTCCTTTTGTCATACTAATTGAACAAGTCATAAGCAATTGATACAGAAATATTATCTGTCAATTTAGAGAAAAACAAGAACTGGTAAGACTAGACAGAGTTAAGAGTATCTGTTGCTCATCAGATGCTCACATGCTGTGTCAGCACTAGTAAGAGTGGGGCACAGTGATCTGCGGAGGGAAACAACTGGTGCTGAGGACCTGGTATGTCAACACTGTATGCATTTCAGGAGATTTCACTAAGTCTGGGTTAGTCCCACGGGCTGAATGTCCATTGGTGGTTGGAAGAAATTAAGTTTCCTCCTGAAGCTCATCTTCCGTTTTACTTTCAGCTAGAATAAATCCATCTAGCACTCTTTAAGTCTACATTGTAAGGAGATGACTCCACAATAATCAGGTAACTTAGTTTCAAAAGTGCATTCCTGATCTGACCTCAAACTCAATTGCAGTTGCACCCAGTGTATTTTGCACCAACTGGGATAGGCCATTTGGCATACCCCTTGTGGAATTTGAGTAGTACACTTTTTAAAACTGGCTAAAATTAAACTCTAGCAAGGTCAAAGCTCTATCCAATTGGGTGAAAGAACTGTATTTGTCAGTGTTCAAAAAACTGCTAAAAAAATCAATTGAAATGACAGAATACAAACATGAGGGTTTATATCAATGCATCAATGCACATTCAACTATCTAAGTGCACGCGATGGTGTGTCTGTTTATCCCATCACTCTCCACTCCNTATATGTGTGTGTTATATGTTCAGGTCACTTCTTTTTTTTTTTTAACTTCTAATTGTGGAATTACATTTTGGATTTTTTTTCTTCTATTCCTTTTCTATATTAATGCTTGATAGCTGCTCATGCTCATGTATTTTACTTTACTTTTGCACAGGAGATCCAACAATGACCTTCTATGCCAAAAGAATTGCTGGACAGGTGGCTGAAGGCATCTGCTTTCTGCAAATGCCAGGTTTCCCTAGGCTTGGCCTTGAACAGTCCAATCCCCTGCAGGGCAAGTTCACTGAAGTGCAATGGCTCGCTATGAGAGGACTGTTTTCTAACACCTGGGTGATGAATAGAGTTTCCAGCTAGTAATTAGACACCTCTTGCAGGCAGCAGAAGAGTCCCTTTTTGTACATTGTTTTCAAAGGTGGGGGTGGGGGTGGAGAGCTTGAAAAGCAGAAAGAAAAAAGCTTCCTGTATGGTGTTTCATGTTAGGTTGCACTCCATCAGGAAGAAAACCCTGGGACTGAAGTTAGTTTCATATTAAATTTCATAAGGAGACATTTCTGCTGGATTCTTGACTGATTTTTCAGTCTCTTAAAACTCAATATCATATTACAGGTATTGAAAATAAATGTGTTTTGCAAGCTAATGGGTAATGAGGCACTTAAGAGAAATCCCTGGACCCCTGCATCTCGCTGGTGCCCAGAGAACTTAGCATTCATTGACAGCTCCAAGGGGATTTATATAAGCCTAAAACAAGTATTTCTTTGGACTTAATTATAGGAAGTGCTTAAGCTGCTGAGTTCAAATGCCAAAAGGGATTCGTTTAGTCTGAAGTGAATCTTTTGCTGTTCTGAAATTAAATCTCTGAGAACAGTTTGAAACAAGCAAAGAAAAAAATAATTGAACATTACCTATTTTTGTTGTGTTTATGTCTATTTTTGAGGTCCACTTTATCCCTATATGCTAAAAAACCCTTCTCTGGGAAGCAGTTCCTGATCACCTCCCTGATGCCTTCTGAAATTGATATGGCATGCCCTTTTGTTACAATAATAAGCAGTAAACAGCTGAAAGTTCAAAGAATTTAATTGTGTGAAAAACAGGAGTTTTTTTTAAAGCTTCTCTGTGTTTTCATGTGTATTTACTTTCCATGATTAACACAGGAATGATTGATTATTGGTTGTTAAATTACATTTCTATTTTGGTCTTTCATATAGCTCTGTCATTAGCACTTGCATGTCAGAAATTTTGACAAAGTGCAGTTTCAGGGAGTGCATTGAAACTCACTGACACCAGGTATCTGGCCCTGATCTCTAGGCAGATAGGAAGTTGAGATAGATTATAATAGCCTAAAGACCCAATATCACTTGCACACAAAAAGATCTGCATTGAAAGTCCTCTTAACTGTGCAGGAGCATGGGTAGGCCTGCTTGGAGAAGTTATCATATTTGGTGCATGCTTCTGTTCAGTTGGACCACTGTAATTACAGTCAAGGATCAGTGATATTTTCTTACTTGTCTTAAAGCATTTTATATGGAAATTAGGGACTTGCACCTTTGCGTGTTTTTTTACCCTACCTAAATATATAACTAATTGTCCTCTCCTGGGAGAATAAATGGAGGTAGCAAATACTATATCTCTGGATTTTTCTCAGCCATTTTTTGTACCATTAGGACAATACCATTAGTTACTTGTTAGTTTCGTCCAACATACCCAGAGTTGCCCAGCCCTTCTGGTCTATACCACCCTGCATATCCAAGCCCATCTCTCCCAGAGCTTCCTAACAGTGTAACAGCTATGAAATTTTTCTAACAATAGCATAAATAACTTCATGTAAATGTTTTGGTGTGGTGAAATAGAATCCTTTTGCTTTATTTTGTTCCATTTTGGTTATAAAAGGAAAAATGCTTTGTGTTCATGTTGAGCCTTGATGTAGGGACTGATGTTGCTGACCCTCAATTCTCTGAATTTCTGAATTTTCTGAAACCACTTGTATCAAACTGCTTTGTACAGCTGTACATAGCTTAGCCAGGTGGAAATGGATGTATCTAAAATGGTATCAGTTAAATGAGCTACTCTGTTCCTTAAATTTCTCGTGATGTTTGCCTCTCTGCACTTCAATTTTTCTATCACTGCAAGTCATGGATTCAGATGAGAAGAGGGGACAAAGGAAAAGTAAGGAATTTTGTGGTAATGCCATTAGACTCCAAATCATTCTCCTCAGCCACCTTTGAGAGAATGAGATAAGCAGTCTGACAGAGAGAATGGAGGTTGGGTTCTTCATATGGTTGTACACAAGTCCTGTGTGTGGGCTGATAATATCTAGTTTAAAAAATGCACATATACATTTTGTTCACTTGATTGGAAAACTAAGGGTTATGCTGTAGTCACAACAAGCATATGAAATAACATCTGACATAAGGAAGAGCTGCTCCCTTTTTACACTAATATTTATATCTGCTTCATTAGAGCAGAAAACACTTGCTGAATGGGCACAAGAAAATTCAAAACTACAGATGGGAAAGAGGAAGTAACTCAAGGTGGTCAAGATGCAGCTCAAATATATGAGAGCATTGCTATATTTGAACCAGAATTTTCTTTGTTAAAAATAATAAGATCATCCTCCTGACTGAAGCATTTTTAATTCAGTTTGGACAGAAAAGAAAATCTAAGATGATTTTATGATTCACGTCCTGTAGTGTTCAGTTTACATAATTGCCATTCCTTTATACTGCATTTACCAAGTTAGTATGCCTTTGTACAGCAGCTGAGCTTTTTACCACAAGCCATACAGCTTTAAATCCTGTTGACCTCTTTCTTCGGTGGTGGTGGTGATACGTTTCTTTTCTTCTTTGTTTTTCATCTTGGAGTTCTAACAGAGCATTGTTATTAATTTCTCCTTCAGATTTTTTTCAATCAACACTCCCATCTATGTATTACGTATATATAACACAACATATATATACTTAAACAAAAAATATACAGATGTTTATTCTATATATTTTCTGGAATTCAATATATGTTGTTGTACACAAAAATATTTTCAGTGTAGGAGCCAGGATTTAAGCACTTCTGTGGTCAATGGTGTGAGTTCTCAACAGGAGGAAAAGCCTCCATTAAATATCAGCATTATTTACAGTTATAATATTTAATATTGTAACTATTTGGTATCATAAATATCTTTACATGTATAAACACTAAATATTAGTATTAATTAAAAAAATAAAAACTGAGGCAAAAATACTTTGGCGATAATTTTTCAAAGTCAATTTAATTTATTGTTGTGCTTTTTTGTTTCTGGTATGATCTTAGCCTGAGTTTAAGCTTACTTTTGCACTGTATGCATAAAAAGAGAATAAATTTCTTGTTTGTATACTTTCTTAAGTACTGACACAGCATCATGAAAGAACTAAGAATTTCAGAGACCAAAAGAAGGAAAGAAGCACATAAAGCTAGATGGGAGTAATCATTAGAGTGCATGTTTGAAAAGATTGCTGTTCTTTTTTGAACTTCAGAAAAGATGCTATTTCAAGATCTGAAGCGCATTACTCTGCACATTTGTAATATATCAGAAAGACAAATTGTGTCAAATAGCATACATCTGAGTTTTGTTTCTTTTGACAAATCAAAATATTAGAACTTATGCAGGAAGATCGTAAGTAAGTAGAACTGTACAACTCATGATTTTGTTGCCTCTTTTTCTCAGATAGTGAACTGCTGATGTTGCTCCCAGGCATTCTTTCTCTCCTACTTGAGGACTGGTATTTAATAATGATATAATCTGGAATTGGTAATGGAATAATTTCAACTTGCAACACCAGAAGAAGCAGAGGCACATATAAGGGGAACACCTTGGAAGAATACCACAACAGCTGCACACTGTGTAAATGTATTTGTAAAATGTGTAAAAGATCACTTGGCTGATCTTTGGTGCTCTTTGTAAAATACAGTATGTCCCGTTTCAGCAACAGGGGCCAGATGTACATCTCAAGATAAATTTGACCCTGTTAGTTCAAGGAGGGTGCAACAATCAGAATTCATGTTTAAAACTTGGTTTAGCATGCACATTCTAATATAGGCAGATGGCTATTTGCAGATCTAGTTTTAATTACACTGATCTAGCTTTATCACAAAACTAGATATTCTAAGTAGTTATGTAGCAGATAAGTTGAATGAAAAGCAACAATAAATTATCAAATCTTTCAATTAATTATATGGCTAAATCTGTACAGCCATCTTATCATCTTATATCTGTATTCTTAAAATACAGATATAAGTAGAATCTCAACTTTCATTCGAGTAAGAGTAATATTTATCTAATTCTTTGAAATGGTTCATTTTTTTAATGTTAGCTCCTTGAACTCCACACACAGATTTAACATCTGTAGACACACTGTTTTCTCCTTGAAATACAACTTGCAAAAGATGAAGCATAAACATCTAAATTCTGTTCCTAGAGGGTCTTGTAATTAATTTTATATTTAATGTTAAAATAGAAAAATGTGAGTGAATGCACTAGCAAAATAAAAAGTCACGCTGTTACTTTCAGTAACTTACAAAGAAGTACTCTTAGTGTTCTGAATAGAAAAATAGGTCAGGATTCAGTACTGAAACATACTGTAATGAATGACCAATGTAATCTCATAGTTGTGGATACAGACAAATCTTGTCAAGCCCTTCCAACTGATTCCACTTCAGGCTTCCCTAAATCAAGTGGCTGATACTCAAGCCTCTCTCCAGCACTCAGTTTAATTCACATTTTGTTTCAATGCTCACTACATGCTCTAGTATTTTAGGAACGTAGAACAGTTAAACAACCTGGTGCATATAGAAACTTGCTTAGCATGTCAGTTATTATTAAATGTCAGAAAATAATAAAGATATTTAGCACAGTTTAGCTACACTGAAATCAATAACAAAATTGCTTATTCTGTTTAAAGTCAGAATTTTATCCTGTGCTACTTTTGTCTAATAGCTTTATAAATATTTTTAACAAGATTGATGGCTCAGTGGAATGTGTTAGTATCTTACAAAAAGTCTGAGTTGCAAAAGTGTAAAATATTTGTGTGGTAAGTCATAAAGTTAACTTTAGTTAATACACATCCTTCCAGGTCAAACCTTGCTGAAAATTCTGCATATTCAGACCTACTTTTACTGACTTCATATAATGAGGTCTTCCCAGTGTCTTCAGTCTTGGTTCTTTTCATTCCTTAAGCAGGTTTCAAAGCAAAGATGGTGTCAACCATATAAATAGAGATCACAGTGTCAAAGACAGATTCTTGGGGAAAGACACAAAATAGTTTTTCAAAACAGTTTTGCCCACCATTCTAACATCAATCATTTGATATTTCCACACTAACATTCGCTGATCAGGAATGACATCCTTAATGCCTTCTGATCCTTAATAATACACTGATTGTAAATTCAAGCTGTCTGACACCCTATTATCTTAGTTATCTTTACTAATCCCCAAACAAACAAACAGAACTGCAAGTACAAAGACTGCTTAAAACCTATTTGGAAAATAAAACGAGTAACTGTAGTCAATCTTTTTAACCATGTTTTATCTAGCTGTGATCACATGACTTGTGCATTTTGTAAGCAATGTAATCAGTTTTTGATTTTGTTTTTGTTTATTTTTCCTAATTGCTTTGGTGTTCTTACTTTATTTTTATCCAGAATAATAGCTTCAGGATTTCCCGCAAGAAGCCTGGGACACGAAAGATGATATATCAGGAAATGAAAACTTAAACATCCCCAAGGAAAACTCATTTCATTTGAGGATTTAGAGCAGATGTTTACATTTTTGTTGTTTTTGAGGAGTAACATATGTCTGTTGCATTGATTTGTTTATCAAATACTGGTATTGAATTAGATTGTTCCTGTAGTTCATAATGAGAAACAAAACAGTGGTTTAGATACCAGAAAAAAAGAAATAAGAAAATCCATTACAAACTTTGGAATAAAGAAAAGTGCTTCTTTAAGTTATAAATTTGTTTTTTGAGAGTAGTTCCTATTTTGTAAAAAATCACTTTATCTCTCTCTCTCTCTCTCTCAATATATATACTACATACATACTTGTATATATCTAGTAAAGTCTAGACAAGAAGTAAATCTTCATGACCTTTGCTGGTTGCATCATCAGGAATGGAGATTTGCCTCCTCATTGAACAAAAAACTGTGTATTCCTAAAGAGATTCATGACTGGTTATCAGGCCAACAAGAGGCCTGAGCATTTACATAGACCATGTCTGTGTCAGGCTCCTTTCGCTCAAGTCTATCTTTTGCTGAAATTCTTGTTAAATACTTTGTGCAGCATAAACTTACATTAATTTTGAGGAACCTAAGCTTACAAAAATTTTGTGGAACTTTTCCAAGTCCTTTGTAAGAACAGCAAACATCACAAAACATAGTCACATAGGTACCGTGCACTTTTATGTTCTGTATTGCTTTTCTTACTTATGAATTTCAACCCAGAGACTGCTCTGCAAAGGTCAAGGTACTATATGCTGCACAGGCGCAAAACACTTTCCTCCCTTCCCCAGGGGAAATGGTGATTTATGTGCTGGGAGTACCCAGGCCCTCCTATGTTATGTTTTTGTTGTTGTTGTTGTTCTTTCCCATTATGGGAAAGAAAGAGTATAGTGGCTCTTAAAAGTAAACACATGACTTTTTTTGTAGATTTATCCTAAGCATTTATCCTATTTTTCTGTCATTCATAACTAAAAGACCACCAGTAAGACAAGTGCAACCTCTTGGCCTTCATTAACCGTGTTGTAGGTTATCCCTCTTCAAAAGTCTTCCTTTTTTGTCTTATTCTTTGTCACTTCTTCGGTTAAGTACCTTAGAAAATAGGCAATTTTGAAAAAGTAGATTATTCATTTGCCACTGCTTGTGTGCTTTTTTCCCTTCTTTTGTTCCTTTCTTTGCCTTTTCAATGTAAGATGGAAAAGAACAAAGGGATTTGGATGAATGTCAAGCTAATCAGGTTGAATCCCCTTCATCTCAGATATGTAGGAGTTAAGTTCTGCAGTTCAGGCTCTGAAGCTGTTCAATAATTTGAGAAGTGTATGTTGGGGAAGGGCTGGGGGGAGATGGGAGGAAGCCAAGGAGAGCATTCTTTTAAGGCATTTTGTAGCCTCTGGGAAAGGAAAGCATTGCTCTTTCAGAAGAGTCAGATTAGTGCTCTCCTTCAGGCATCTCATCTGGAGAAACTTTTCCATGGCTGACTATAATCACTATCATCTGGAAAAGAAGGGAAATGTTCTTTTTGTAATGTATATGATTAATTTGGAGCTGTCCAGCAGGGTGTGGGCTCATTGACAGCTTTTTATATTGCTGCAGCGACTCTTTCTTCAGCAGTAAACCTATTGAGAGGGTATGGAAAGGCAATTGTTAGTGCTGTATGGTTTAGGTAAAATATTAATATGATATTAAAGATAGGATTGCTGCATCAGTGCAAAGGGAGAAAAGTACATAGGCCTTTGTTTCTAAGGGCTTACATATCATTGTGTTTGTGGGCTTTAGGCATGGAAGCAGATCCACTGAATTCATCCTGACTATTTTTTCTGTTGTAAAGATAAGAATGTACTTATTACTGTACTGGGTTTTGGTTTTATTATTATTGTTACTTAGCTATTATTTTTATGAACAACTTAGAGGACAATATTGCCTTAGCATTCCTCAGATCTCTAAGGCTTTACACCCAGCTAATTTCACTCTCTTTATCAGTTGCCTAGTGAGAGAGGGGGAACAGTTCAAATAGATTTGATATTTAAGCCAGTCAGGATAAGATTTTTTTTGTCCTTGCACACAGAGCAAAATATCTTCCACCACAATTTCCCAAATGCAACAGATCATAAATAATGTAAATACAAGTCAGCAAATTTTTGTACTGTAACATTACTACAGGTTTAATACCTTTCTTCTGAAAATGAACAGGGTCTTGACTTATATATCCAGAATCACTGCAATGGCTCCAGTGTTTCTGTAATAACAGGAGAGCATTATTCTCAGACAGTATCCTGATACAGTAACACTATATTCTAAATACATCATTTTTCAAGAACATTTTAGTGATTCATATAGTGTTATAAAAAAGCAACACATTTAATTATCCACAGGCTAGGTGATTTTGAAAAAGAGAATAGGTAGTATACTACTATAATGAAAAATGAAATTTTGCTTATTTTATAGCTGATTGAAGTCTCCCAACTTCTGCTAGAGCAGTGTTGTATTAACTTTCTGGACATTAATTTGTCAGTCTAAAACAAACAAAAACTCTAAGTTTTTTGAAAACTTGAAAAAATGAAAAAATTGCACACAATATGTGTCCACTGTATATCATAATCAGGTCTTGCATCTTACCGAACTGTCATAGACAAGTATGCAGTTAAAATAAATGATTCATTTTCCAATAAGCTTTTAGAAACCAAGTTTAAATGACATAAGTTTTCTGTGCAGAATCTAGTTTTCATAAAATATATTTTTTTCTCTCTTCCTTTTCTACAAAAAAGAATTGTGAAACTTAACAGTTTATTTTAAGTGAAAACTGTCTGGAAAAGTAATGAAGCATAGAGTCCGAATATGCAGCAGGCTGTGTAGGCACATCCTTGCACCTGCCCAGGGCTCTGCTGAAGTTAATACACACATGCACAACTGGTGTGTTAGAGACTCAAATGGTGACAGGGCTATTTCTTAACATCTTAGCCTATAGTATGCAACATGGCTCCACTCTTGCTCTTGCAAGATTGGTTCTGAATGGACATTTAGGACTGTAGAAGTGTTTCTAACTATGTGAATTATTTGGATGCAAGAGGAAAACAATTTTTGACCATGACAGTTTTCTCACATTGATCAAAATTTTCAGAAGTTTCCAAATCAGAATTTCTGTATTTTAACATTGTTATCTAGACATGTGAATTGACTTTATTAATGGCTGAACTAATACAGGAAAATAAGTTTGCCTTTACAGAAAAAGTGTATCAATACCACTGAAACTATGAACTTTTAATGATAGCTATTTAGGTTATTTTTGTTAGATCCATGCTGGATGTTTGAAGATGTCCGAGTTAACTGACATGAACATGAATGTCAGATTCTTAACTCTTACCCAATGATAAGATCTCATGATTTAGCCCTGAGGTTGCCATCTAAAACAAATTAGACAAAAACACTTTTATTATTTTCCTAATACTGACAATATTATCAAGAGCAAACACTTTATAAAGAAAAATAGAAGAAAACCCATGAATTTTTAAAGATAATTAATGTGAAGACAAATCTTTCTTACCTCTTAGGAGATGACGCAGAAGAATGATCTAAATATTGTGTCTGAAACTATTTAATCTTTTTAGAGTCACAAATTTAGATAGTATCTTCCATTTGATATAACTTTTTCCTCACTATGTCTCCTAATCATAAGGCTGACTTGTTGTGATACCATCTCTAGGTATGCACAGTGTCAGTATTTTAGGCTTCTGAGTAATTTTTGCTGGATAATTTCAACCAGTTACATAAACTCAGGAGATGATAGAGCTAGATGATTTATTTTGTGTATGTTTTTCTTTAAGTATAGAGGAGTTACTTCATATTTGAGCAAATTTATTTTAGTCAAGGATGCTCAGGGAATTTGATTCAAACTCTTGTAATAGATGGCTTTTACAGAAAAAGTAGTTAACAATTTCTCCATATCACTATTATTGTCTTCCAGGCTTACCACCCCCTTCAGATAGATGATGACATCTCATTCACAAGAACCCAATGCGATATCCGTAAGTTTACAGTAACGATTTTGGAGAAGCAATTTAAGAAGTGTTGAGGGAGATATACTCCAGGCAAGAAGAAATTATATTAGTTAATGCCTTGTTTCTCATGAAATTTAGGCATCTTTAACAGGATGTCTATAAACCTTAATCCAAAACCAGTAAGGCCTATGAGTCCACATATTATATGCTATTTTGTTTTCTACCTGTCGCCTATAAGTGCTGACTGCTACTTATTCACAGAGTGCTATCTAAACTTCTTAGTAGGTTCTATGGGAAGGCAGAAGCATTTGGTCTTTAGTTTTTTTCTGCTTTGAATGTCAGTGAGTCAGGTTAGATTTATTTTAAACTGAATTGATGGCTTTACAACATACAAAAAGTTTAATATATTATAATAATGTTCTCTACAGGAAAGATTAGCACAAAAAATTGACAAAATGTGAACACTTGAAATGATGTCATGCTCATAATAACTCAAGTACTTCTGTATGGAACTTCGCTGTGCAGGCTAGATAAATTCTAAGAGCTACCTAACATGTCTGGTGCCAATTCTACTATTACACAGCTATTAATATGATTGCAATTTTTATTGTTTTATATTCTGTTATCAATCTCCATTAGAACTAGAACTCCCTCTTCCATTCTTTTAAGAGAATTGTGCTTAAAAAAATGTATTTGCAACCCTTTTACAATTACTGAATTGGAAGACATCTGTTGGAGTTAATTTAGGTCATTTTTCTACTGACCTTGAAGGATTTGGAGAATCCAAAACTTCAAAGAATCTAAGATATTTTAATTACTTATCTTCCTTCTGCTTCATCTGTAATAAAGCTTTCAGTCTAAATAATTTCTCTCCTACCAACTTAGCCACAGCATCCAGACCTTGATTTACTGTAAGATTTTCCTAGTTGTAATATTATAATATACCTATAAACATCAGGTGATACCTGAGATCTATTTTGTATATGCAGAGAAAAGCAAAGAATTCTAGCTTAAGAGAATTTAAAAGGAAAGCTGAAGGTATAAGGAATTAAATTCATGAAAGGATTTAGATACCTATTAATCATGCTAAGACAATGTTTGATATTGATGTCCCTCTGAACATTTTCAGAACTCTTTTGCATTGTCTAGATAACTAGGGGAGCATTCAATATCCATAGAAAACTACATTACTGGTAGTAGCAGTGGACACAGCTGCTCAGCTCTTGGCATAGTCCTCAAATTTCCGACCCATATTTGCACTTGCAGTGGGTTTCTCACATTGCTTATTTAATTCTAGGAACAGAGCCAACAGACCATTCAGAAACAGGGCCAGAAAAAAGAAGGGAGATGGGGAAGATACCTACTTCCTCTTGTCTGAGGGCCCATTGCCTAGACCACACACAAAAGTACTAGTAAGTGAAGGTTCAAATACCTCCTCTGCCCAAGTCAGAAATGTTTTGCAGATGAGTTTTAAAGTCTGAAAGATAGAGGTAGTCTCTAAGGCTGAAGCTATTCCATTCAGAAAAAAAAAAAAAAAGAGTTGTCAGGACACCAAGATATCCCTTCTTAGATACAGCATACCCTATGTACCACAGGACATATCTTCTGAATGTCCATTAGCTTCTTTGTGATACAGAGCCTGAAACTTAACATTCCTTAAACTCCAGGTCCACCTTTCTAACTTCTACATTTCCCATTTCATTATTCTTTTTCTCATCTTCCTTCTGCACTTTGTCTTTTCTTTACTGCACATTGTTTCTCAGCTTTATATTGTTTATTTCAACAGCTGTTTGTGATATCACATTTGTATACTCAGTCTTTGCATCTCTTACTTAAAATGTTCTCATCATGACAGTACGGGATTAACCCTTTAGTAAATGGCTTATGGTTCCATTTTGTGCTATAAATTCTTCACATCATCTTCTGCTTATATCTAACGGCAACTAAGATAATATCAAAATGGTGATTTTTTTTTAATACAATATATTATAACAATGTGATGTGAGGCTGTCTCCTACTTTCTGGTAGCTCTCACATGGGTACTCTGTCTCTTGATTGAATGTTGGGATAAGAATTTAGTGTGTATCATTACAGAGGAACCGGGAACTCAGCTGGGGATACATGAGCTATGATGTGAATAATTTAAGGACTAGGACTGCTTTGCCGTACACATCAATCGTAACTTAAAAGATGCAATTTTATTGCCAGGCTGAGAGCACCACTTCCCATATGGACCTGATGGGACCCGTGCACAAGGTCCCTGGACCCTATTTTGACACAGTAAAGCCCCATCCCAGCCCCACTGGTGCTGCAGGGGTGACCATGCCCAGCCCTTTCTCTGCCCCTATCTGGGTGTGGGGCTGGCACCATAAGGATATAATCTCCTGGATGGACCTCTTAGGCCCTGTCTCATCTCTGTCCCTATGTCCAGCCCCATCTCTGGCTGCTCCTGATGGGATATCCCAGCTTGGACCCAGCTCTACCTTGCTGCTCCCCAGAAGTGTTGGGAGATGTTAGTGGGGCCCATTACTGGTCGTCAGCTCTGCCTGCCCCACTCAGGCCTTTTTGGATGGTGCCTGTCAGGGGAATCATGGCCAGTCCTGGTGTCCCCTGCCTAAGGAGGTGTCTGTCCTGCACCACATGCTGGCACTTATGACAGAAAGTAATAATTGCAGAAAACACATCTTCCAAAAATCATGTTTTTAACAATATTTTAACTATATTGTCTATCATTCTCTTCATATTTACTCTTTCCAACCACTTCAACTTTAATCAAGCTACCTTGCTACTCGCTTTGAGAAACACAGGAAAGAGAGAAGGAGAGTACTAGTTCAAGCCTTGCTTGGAGAATATCAGAGGATATCTGTCATCATAGGAGCCATCAATAAGAGGAAATTATCGGTGGGGAAAATATGTTTGCAACTTGGATCATCTTAAGGTTCTGGTTCTCCTGTGCACCTGACATTCCCCCCCCCCCCCCCCCACGCACCCAACACACAACACACCAAAA
>VXAL01002731.1:8874-31125 GCA_013399475.1 Chauna torquata | reverse complement strand
AAAAAAAAAGAAAAAGATATGCCTGGTTATCTTTAGTTAAAGCACAGAACCTCCGTGCTCATCAATATAAAGGACCTCTTGAGATAATTAATAGTGAGGAGCAGAAAATTAGTGTGTATTTTAGTCAGTTAGAATTCTGTTAAGCTATTCTGATTATTTTCACTGAATGCAGGATGAAGTTCTTTGGTCATCACTGGGGGTGAAACTGTAAAGCTGTAGAATAAAGTTTATACATAAGGAGAAGTACAAAATTATACACTGGGATACAAGTAAATACAAGATAGTGAGTGATACAGTCAAACATCCTCTTCTTATCATTCTCAAGCTATTCTCAAGTTGTTGCCCCTCAAGTAGATTTGCAGTCCTTTGAAATGGGTTACAGTAATTTACTTTATGGCTGCCCCTCTTTTGTGTAAACAATAGCCACAAATACTATGTCCTTTTTTACTATGTCCTTTTTTATTTTTTATTTTTTATAGGACACTTTTATAGATATCCTCTCCTTCAGGAAATAGTTTTCAACACCCAATGGTCAAAAGAGTTCCGTGGCAGCCACATTCAGGTTCCTAACCTCTACAGAAGTTCAGGATTTCAGGTTTCCTTCTGTCTAGGTCTGCAGTTTTCTGCCCAGTAAATCCAAGTTTTCTGGATTTCCTCTCTAAGGTGCCTGAGCCTAAATTTTGGATTTTCTTCAGAGTACCAGGTGTCTAGAAATTAGAAGCTGCATGTTTTAACTTTAAGGCATATAAGTTGTTTTTTTGTTTGTTTTTTGTTTTTGTTTTTGTTTGATTGTTTGTTTGTTTGTTTAGTGTGTTTAGCTTTTAAACTTAGTCTTGAAAACTTTTAGATAATTTTATGTATGTGTGCACATCTTTGCATAACCATGGTATTTTGATACAAATACCAGATAATAGAAAGTTATTTTCAGCTATCAGATCAGAGTATTGTAAGCATTTATCTAGCCTGCCTTTACAACAGGAATGACCATGAGGACACACACTTTCCTGAAGTCTGAGGCTGTTCGTTATATAATTATGGTATGAAAAAAAAAAAAAAAAAAAAAGACACAAATTCTAAAGTTATACCTTTAGGATTGGAAATGATTTTCTGGCAAGTAAGGAAATCTGGAAAGCACCACAAAAAGAAGCAAGCTGTGCTGAGATCTCTTAGGGCTCTTCCGTTGTTTACTTAAACCTGAATCAAATCCCATTGTAATTCTTCTGAGGGTAATCATTTTCAATGTGCAAATCAGATAACAATAAATCAACCAATACGCCATACAAAGGCCCTTAAAATAGCAATGTGGATCACATGAAAATGATTTTATTGAAGCCAGGAGCCAATAAAAGAGCTAAAAGCAGAGAAGATAAAGAAGATACTGTACTTCTAATTAGATAGAACTCTATGTCTTAAATTATCCAGACTACAGAATTTCACAAAGTTATGAATCATTTATGGTTTCCTCTGTTTTGGGTCACTGACCGCTCACTGCTCATCAAAATACATAGCTGCATTCTTCTGTCACGTCCATAACATTTTTTCTCATTAATGCTCCTTTTTCAGATTATCACTTCAGGACAGATTCCGTTTTATCTTATTTAACTTAATGGTAAGCAAAGGATGTACAGAACATTTTCAATAAAATAGAAAATCAATAACACAAAATTCTTTGCAGATACACATTTGTAAATGATCTTTTTTAAAAACTTTTGTTCTCAGGAATGCTGAGCACAAAAATGAGGTAGAATCCTCATAACAGATGTCTTCTTGGCTACAGCTAACTATTCACAAAGGAGGAATATATTTTCATTTAAAATGCAGGATATTAGGTTTTTTCTGCTTAAGGCACATGTAGGATTAAGTATTTGCAGGACTCTCTTAAGCTATATTTTGCCTCAGCACTTGTTAGTGGCTGTTTTCTCAGCAGAAGACTACAATGAAAATTAATGCATTCTACAAATAAATAGTATGAGACACAAAATCAGTTGAATTTTGGAATTGATCTGCATGTCCAAGGTTGCTCAGTCCATGTACAAGTGTATCTGTTTATTTTATTTATTTTTTTCAGATGGCATCCACAGATAAGAGGCATTTAGTTTGACACTGTTGAAAACAATTGCATCCTATTGTATTGAATAGATTTCAGAGACATGAATCTTCAGCCCTCTGCTGTATTGCAGACCCTTCAGACACATTGAAAAATGGTTCTAAAGGTGGTGTAAGCAGCAAAAGAGAGTTTCCATGCCAGAGGAATCCTGATATTTCATAAAACTGATGTAACATTGCTGAGTAACTTATTGCTTGTGTGCACAGGGAATTTTACTGTGACAAAAAGAATACGACTAGATCTTCCTTGCATTTTCACGAAGCACTCAGACACTGCAAAGACTAAGAAGACTTACGACTCCTTTGGTAGTTTTACCCCAACACCATACCATGAGATACACTGTTCATTCCTCAGCTGTAGTCAGTCTGCTACTTGACAGTGAGTTTCATTAACTATTTGAATCAAACCCCAAAAGATATGTGAGATTCCTCTGTGTGGACGTAAGTGCTCTTTATTAACTTGATGTTGACAATAGTAATAGGAAGTCATTTGGGTAGCTCAACAGTAGCTGTGATGGGTTCAATATTCCCTCAGTCTTCAAGACTTCATTTCCCTTTTGTAATTGTGGGTACCTGCCAGCGGAAGGAGTCCCTGAATACTTTGTATTGCAAAGAAGGCAAGGACTTATATTTCATGTACTGTGAACATGGTTTTACTTACATTCAACTGCAATAGAGTTCTTGCATACTAGTTAGTAGTGTTTCATAATATACTTGGGGAATGTAGAAATTTCATGAGTTACATGAGATTTACTCTTTAGTCCAATGATACTTCGAAAGTTGCCTGTAAGTTTCTTTAAGGCTTAGGGAACAGAACATGTTTGTGAATAACACTGCAGTAATTAATCTTCTCTGGCGTTTGATATGCATTTAAATAAACAAAAATTAAAAGTTCAATAGTCTAGCTGAAGGACTGAACTCTAACAACTAACAGTCATTCAGATAGATCACTGCATGTGATGATTAATATTTGATGCAGCACAGAACAGTCATAAGAAAGACAAAGTAGAAGGTCATTACCATTGCCACAAGTAATTTATCAATTGCTTTGTATTACTCTCATAGTCAAACCTTCAAATTCATTTGCATTATTAGAGATAACATATAAAGTGTCTGTCTTGATTTTAATAATAGCAGAAAGAATGAGAAGAGTACTTGCTATCACCGAATCTAAAAGATGGTACCTACAAATAAGGTAACTTCACTTTTACTCTCAAATGGCAGCCTAGACACTTGTGTCAGATATGTCAATTATCATATTTAGCAGTTGTAAAACTATTCTCTGCAGGCTTGAGGTCAGGGATGATGGAATTTAAAAATCTTTTATCTTCCTCTAAAAATGTGTCTCACTTGACATAAATAAAATAAATATCCATGATATATAAAATTAATAACCCTGATATTGCCTGACAAAAAATAAGTAAAATAAAATAAATTTAAAAAAATACATACTGAGGAAATTAATACTAATGAGGAAACTAATACTAAAATACCTTTTTTTTTTGTATTTCCAATTGATTATGTTGATTTTTTTATTACTCTCCTGCAAGTACTATAAAATGTAGAATATACTTATATTCAAAATATCATCCACCAACTCTCCTTGTGTTTTCCTAACTGTCTCTGAGCTCTGGCTTACTTTTTGCTATAATAATTATGAAGGCTTTTGGGACACAGGATTAAAAGCCAGTATTGTAAAAGAGAGTACATGCAAGACAAGGAAGTGATCCAGGACAGCCAGCATGGCTACACCAAGGGCAAATCATGCCTGACCAATCTGGTGGCCTTCTATGATGGAGTGACTGCATCAGTCAACAAGGGAAGACCAACCAATGTCATCGACCTGGACTTCTGTAAGGTCTTTGACACAGTCCCACATCACATCCTGATCTCTATATTGGAGAGATGTGGGTTTGAAGGGTGGATCATTCGGTAGATAAGGAACTGGCTGGATGGCCCCAGTCAGAGAGTTGCGGTCAATGGATCTATGTGTGGGTGGAGGCCAGTGACGAGTGGTGTCCCTCAGGGGTCTGTTGTGGGATTGGTGCTGTTTAATATCTTTTTCAATGATGTAGACAGTGGGATCAAGTGCACCCCCAGCAAGTTTGCAGATGACACCAAGCTGAGTGGTGCACTTGATACACCAGAAGGGAGGGATGCCATCCAAAGGGACCTGGACAGGCTTGAGAGGTGGGCCCATGTGAACCTAATGAGCTTCCACAAGTCCCAGTGCAATGTGCTGTACCTGGGTTGCAGCAATCCCAGACATGATTACAGACTGGAAGAAAAACACTTTGAGAGCAGCCCTGCGGAGAAGGACTTGGGGGTTCTGGTGGACGAGAAGCTCAATGTGAGCCAGCAGTGTGCGCTTGCAGCCCAGAAGGCCAACTGCATCCTGGGCTGCATCAACAGAAGCGTAGCCAGCAGGTCAAGAGACGTGATTGTCCCCTTCTACTCTGCCCTCGTGAGGCCCCACTTGGAGTACTGCATCCAGGTCTGGGGCCCCCAGTACAAGAAGGATGTGGACCTGTTCAAGCAGGTCCAGAGGAGGTCCACAAAGATGATCAGAGGGCTGGGGCACCTCTGCTGTGAAGACAAGCTGAGAGAGCTGAAGTTGTTCAGCCTGGAGAAAAGAAGCCTGAGACCTTATTGCAGCCTTTCAGTACTTGAAGGGGGCTTATTAAAAAGATAGAGAGGGATTCTTCACGTGGGTAGATAGTGACAGGACAAGGGGGAACGGTTTTAAACTAAAAGAGGGGAGATTTAGATTGGATGTTAGGAGGAAGTTCTTTACTCAGAGCGTGGTGAGGCCAAACAGGTTGCCCAGGCAAGTTGTGGATGTCCTGTCTCTGGAGGTGTTCAAGACCAGGTTGGATGGGGCCCTGAGCAACCTGATCTAGTGGGTGGCATCCCTGCCCATGGCAGGGGGATTGGAACTAGATGATGTTTAAGGTATCTTCCAACTCAAGCCATTCTATGATTCTATTGCATCCAGTTGTTGGCTATTACAGGCAAGGCCATTATATAATCCTATTAGTAAATGTATCCAATTCCATCTGGAAGCAGTTATGTTCGTTGTCTCCATGTGTCTTGGTGAAAGGCTGTTCCAGAATCCTATTCCTCTGATAGTTAGAATCTTTGTTCTAATTTCTAGCCATGTTAGCTATCACCAGTTTGTACTAATTTATTCTTTTTCTACCATTGTTCCTTTACCCTGATATATCCAAGGAGTTTAAGTGTCATTTCTCGGACAAATTCTCCTCCATTCTGTTATTATCTGTTCTTCAAGGTGAGCCATTTTGCAAAATCACAGCAACTCATTTGCAAGGCACATACTGTGCATTATTTTAATAGTGGCACAGGTTCCTATAATGTCAATCTTGATTTTTTATTTTTTATTTATTTATGTCAATCAATGTAAACTGGATAGGGATGTAAACTCCACCATCACAACATCAAAGTTGTAATTCTACAGTGATAACTCAGGAGCAGGTACATGAACAAGTGATTTGACCTGAAGCAAATACAGTTTTTGTTCAGGCTATTTTGAAAATGCAATCTCAAGTGTTGTGTGTCCATGGAAGCAGCCCATAGTTTTGGCTAGAGAAGTGTTATAGAGCATGATAGCAATCTTAATTGAGTTGTGATGGCTGACAACCCTACTGGACAATATACTTCTTGTACAGGCAGACTTCCTGTGGAGCTGATTCTGATTTTTTTTGGCTACTTTTCTCTAGAACGGCTGGGTGCTCTTGTAGGATCACAGTTTGTTGTTCTTGAAGTCTTAGAGTGGTCTGAAAGACTTTAGCTACTTCCATACAGCAATCATGTAAGTTTCCTAACAGTATTTTTTCTGCTTGTGCTATATGCAGTGGTGCTTAAAAGAGAAAAGCTATCTTGTACAGCATCATACAGAAAACTGAGCACTGAAGTGACAACTCCGGAAAGAAAAAAAAAAGAAGAGTTTACAAGCTTACAGAATGGACTTGTGGATTGTGTGGCACATATATCGTGGTGGACAGAAATGGTGGATAGGAAGTTAGAATCATAGAATCATAGAAACACAAGGTTGGAAAGGACCTACAAGATCATCTAGTCCAACCGTCATCCTATCACCAATACTAGTTCTCAGAGTCTTGTGGTTTCATTTCTGGTTCATAGACATAATTCTGCTGTCTCTGGTCTCTCCTCAGGCAGGGTACCTCCTACAAGGGTCTGTGGAGTATTTAATTCATATCTCACTTTTTTTTTTTTCATCAAAACGATTACCAGATTGGTTTAAAATAATCCTTTCCAGAAAATTTGCAATTTGTCACTGTCTGTGACCTGTTCCAAACACTTAAGAAAGGGTGAGAAACTATACTTTCTCTCTCTCAAAAAAAGAGATTTTCAGATTAAGCTTTGAAGCATAACACCCATTTATGCTCCTCATTTTGTATTTAAATTATAAACTTTGCTGTTCCTTGAGTACCATTAATATATAAGCATATCTGGTCCTTTTTTCAGGTCCTGCTAAGTTCTGGGTATCTTAAGGCAATTGGTTTAAATTCTGCACTGTGTGAGAGAGTATCTACATGCTACAAATCTACATATCCTCCCAGTTGGCCAGTAGTCTGTTTCTGAAATAGGAAAAAGAATAAACCAAATATCTACTCCTTTTTTTTTTTTTTTTTTTTTTTGGTACTACTTATCATGTTGTATTTATTAAATCTATTTTTTATTCATATTTGATGAAAAGTATCTTAGTTTCCACACCCACAATTACAATCATGAGCAGATTGTGACTGTCTTTGTAACCTTATCCATCTTCTATTAAGACAGTGAAAAACATAACACAGTATTGTTAGCGAGGAAAGACCCATGATTTAAAAAAACATTACAATATTATATAGTTCTAATGTTCTCTGTTTCATTGCTTAGCTCTTCTAATGTTCTGTTGGCTTTTTAAACACTATTACACATTGAGAAGACATTTTCAGTAAACAATTCTTTGAACTGAATCTTTCCTCTTTCCTCTCCTCTCCTCTCCTCTCCTTTCCTTTCCTTTCCTTTCCCCTTTCCTTTCCCCTTTCCCTTTTCCTTTCCCCTTTCCTTTCCCCTTTCTTTTCCCCTTTCCCTTTTCCTTTCCCCTTTCCTTTCCCCTTTCTTTTCCCCTTTCCCTTTTCCTTTCCCCTTTCCCTTCCCCTTTCCTTTCCTTCTGGTTTAGGAACAAGAAGTGTCTGTTTTATATTATACCTGCTAATATGTCTTCTTTGGCATTCACTAGCAGTGAACTTTCCAGATCTTTTTTGCATTATAATGCTGAGCCTGTTGTTCCCCTTTAGTATTTGTACTTTTGATTTTGTATTTGTACAGGTAATAGTAGCTGACAGAAGTTTACTGCAAGCAGTAGAGACAAGACTTACCTTTCTCTGAACCAGACTTAGAAGTATGTTCTTTTAAGGTGTGAAATATCTTTCCTTTGTTAGTCGCTTAGGTCTCACAAAGTGCCTGCGTC
Source organism: Chauna torquata (assembly GCA_013399475.1). NCBI lineage: Eukaryota > Metazoa > Chordata > Aves > Anseriformes > Anhimidae > Chauna > Chauna torquata. The sequence continues at coordinate 23,522 of VXAL01002731.1, read as the reverse complement.
TTTCCAATGATTACAAAGGGAGTTTAGTGTAAGTAGTTCAGATGAATTCCAAGTCAGATTTTGGATAATACCAATATTTATTAAAAGTTCCGTCTCCTTATCTTAGTTTAATCAAAATTTCAAAACAACTTCAGAAGTTTTAAGTGATTTTGTTGATTACCTATATTCAGGCAATTGGCTAGCAACATTCATTTCTGTATTTCTATACTGGTCTTCTTGAGTCTGGTAGTTATGGGCTGTCTACTGGGTCTAGATTTATAGCGAGCACAGAGTTTCTCAGCCTGTACCATAGATTAAATCTGTCTGTAGTGGGCACACTTTTCAGATTGTAACATCTTGATCATCTGAGGTGAAACCAATGGTCCAAATCTTAGTGGTTTTGGACACCAGTCTGCATTCTCCAGAGTCATGTGTTCTTACCAAATAAGATAGGAAAATACCCAGCCATTAACAGTTGCAAGTAGGCCAGGTAAAACAAAGGAAAAACTACAAATTCCCAGTCAGACTGACAACTTAGTTTCTTTTCACCTCTAACTGGCCAGCCATCACTTCAAGGTCATTTCAGGTCTCGTATCTGTCAACTGCTGACAACAGCAGCAAAGTAACAATTTTATTACATGCATAATTAGGCAAAATTGGAGCTAGAATAATCTTTCAATTTAACCTCCAAAACCTGCTTTTGTTGAGTAAACCCATTGAACCTCAGTGTATCTAATCTCATTGATTTTAGTCAACATGAAACATGTACATTGGGACTTTGCTTTCAGAGTTAATGAATAATTGCAACTCTTTTTAGATAATTTGTGTGCTCATTTTGACAAGAGTCTTTCCGGTTTGTAAGTAGAGACTGCAAGGAATTACAGTCCATGTACCTGATGCATTTCATTCTTAGCAGATATCTATCTCTTTGAGGCCTCCTCAAAGTTCAGATAGTATGTTTGAGTATGTAATTTTGCTGTAATTTATATCTTAAAAAGTTGCTATTCTGTATCACATTCAGCTAACACTGACATTAAATGCTGGAGAATCACAACTTTCTACAAGTAGCTAACATATTTTCAGGAATTTAAACAAAATACAGATTTAAAACCTTTCAGGAATTCAGTTTTTCTCATGTTTGTGTATCATGACAAAGCTGCTTTTAGTTGGCTGTTTTGGAAAATTTTGTATGTGTCTCCTTAAATGCAAAATCATAAGATTTTGCATCCATGTTACCACGAATTATCCAATGTTTCTTAAGATCCAGTTTCTGCAACTGAGGCTTTTATGCATTTTCAGGACATGTGTATCCTTAGAAGGTAATGTGATCCCTCACAAACTGACATTTGTTTTTCTCAGGTTTAAACCATTACTCCTTAAAAAGCTTTAGAAGGCTTCCTGCTCCTGCCAGATGTTCTTCCGATATTTTATGGAAACAAATGAAGTCATCTAAATACGTGAGGATGTCTTAAATTCTCAAAATGTGGCTTAGAACATTTAGTGCCTTTTTAAAAGCCCCTTACGAACTCGCCATCTGAAAGGCATTCTAGAGGACTGAAATAATTGACAGGGTGTCATAAATGTTCTCTTTTTCTTTTTTTTTCCCCTTGATCTTCACCTACTTTTTATTTTATTTTTTATACTTTTTTTTTTAAAATTTGATTCTCATTCAAAACCAGCAAATTATTTTTCTCTTGACATGATATAGATAATGTCTGGCATGCAAGGAAGTCAGTAACTATCCTGAGCTGTCTGTGCATTCTGTTTTGTTAGGTCACTATTAAGATTGCTGGGCTTTTTTATAATTATAACCAGGTATTTACAAGGCAATGAAAATTAGCTAATCAGAACATCCTGCAGCATGTGGCTTAAACTTTTTCAGTGCTCTCTGATATATCAAAAGAACTAGAGTTCCAGGTCCTAAGTATAAGTACAGTTCTTTGCATTATTTGTTTTAAAACATGGTGGTGGTTAACCTTATGTATAAATAATTTCTAGTTCTTATGTGATGTTGTCTTGCCAGAAGACTCCATTTTCAGTGTCATCTGTCCTATCACCTACAAAAAGTATCTGACCAGTCATGAAAAGTCTTATTCATGAAATAATTTATCTCATAGGACCTATGAGGGGAGTGGAGAGTAAGGTGCTGATCTCTTTGGTGACCAGCAACAGGACCTGAGAGAATGGCATGAAGCTGCATCAGGGAGGTTCAGGCTGGATATTAGGAAAAGGTTCTTCAATGAGAGGGTGGTCGGGCATTGGAACAGGCTCCCCAGGGCAGTGGTCAAGGCATCGATCCTGCTGGACTTAAGAAGCATTTGGACAAAGCTCTCAGAAATATGGTTTGATTTTTGGGTGGTCCTGTGTGGAGCCAGGAGTTGGACTCAATGATCCTTCTGGGTTCGTTCCAACTCAGGATGTTCTCTGATACTATGGGAAGACTCTGAATATCCTATAATTAAATATCTTCCAATTAGTGTCTTCACTATCAAACAGCTCCTAATAATTGTTGTGTGCTCTTTGTTCTGTTGACCAAAGTGTTAAGAAAAGTTTTGCTTAACACAATACTGTGACGGGTTGCCCTAGAAGCTTACTTAATAAATTTGACTGTTAAAAACTACTATTCAAGTAGTTTTTCTACTATAATTAAATCCATCATCATTCATCTGACAGGGAATCCTAAACAAAGCTTTGTTAGATATACCAGGTCTATAGATTCACCCATACACAGTAGGCCTGTTACCATATGCGGAAAGGAAATTACACATATTGTACACAGCTGTTAATTGGTGTCTATGATGTCCATTTCTGGTCACCTTATTATTACTGATATGTGAATGAAGTGATTGTTCATTAACTTACTCCAGTGTTTTTGGATGTTCTAGATTTGAGCTGACTTTATTTATCTTTGATTATTCTTTTCATTTATGTGAATTTATATTTATATTCTTTAAAATATCATTAATTCATCACTAATTTCCACAGAATACTACTAATATTCTGGAGGTTATGTTAGTGGATTCTTAGTGCCAGAGGATGGATTTCTCCAGCTGTTACCTACTGAGAAAGAACTAAGTTGTCTAAATATTCTACAAGCCATTCTTTTTTAAATAAGTCACCTGTTTGTAACTTTGGGATTTAGTCATTTTTTAGAACCCTTCAATTCTCATACTATTCCTTTGTGCTCACCCTTAGATATATTTATTAACTTCTTTAATTTTCAGATAATTAAAAGGGTTACTGGTGCTGTTCCCTGTACCTTTACCTTTGTACCTATGCCTGAGAATTTGAACATCATAAGAACAGGTACAAAGCAAAGCAGAAAGCAAATATAGCAGCACCAGTAACCCTTTTGATTATCTGAAAACAGAAAAACATAATAAATGTGCATTTACTATTGTCTGCTTCAGAAATTTTAGGAAAATTATAAACCAGCAAAATTTCTAAGTTCTGAAGTCCTATATAGAACTAATTGGTATCTGGCCTGTTTCAGACAAGCATTCCTCAAGCTTCTGAGGATTTGCTTCTATGAAACAATATCTGATTATTCCTGTAATCGGAAATTTCAGCACAGACAAGAATTAATTGTCAGAATAATGCAATTTTAGAGCAAAGCCCTCCTCTTGTTAACTTTTAAATAATTTGAAGCAGCATGAATACAAAAATGGAAAGCAGATATATATTGACTTTTTTCCTTGCAAAAAAACTGAGCCAACTACCTTCATCTGGTACACTGTGCTTAAACCAGAGCTGACAATTTGATGCAAATATTTGCTGCTCCTGTTTCCACACACACACACACACACACATACATCCCAAGATCTCCTTTGAATTTGAACAGTTTTAATAAATGTATTTTGATGGGTCATCTGTGATTGTTGAACTAGGTTTGGACCATGGGCACTTCCATTGTGGGCCTATGCTAAGGTTGCACTTAGATGACTTTGGGAGGATTTGCATACATGAGCATTGCTGTGGAAGGAAAAACCCTGGCTTTGAGAGAACGTGATCAGGAGAGAGCTGCTGGACGAGTTCATTGAACTGACTGAAGTGAGATGACAGCGACCTACTCTCTCCCTGTGAATTGTTCCCAGATCTGCCTTTTCCCTTAGCTCTCTGAAATATTTCTTAACTGTATAAATACTTCGATGCACGGCTTATAGGGCTTGTTGAACATTGTTTCCCTAGGCCAATGCTTTCTGAATAGTGACTTGCAAAGCTTTCTGAAATATTTAAGATCTGCCACAGAGCTCACATTAAATGATACTGTGTAACTGCATACTTACTTAAGTAAAACTTCATGTGATTTTTTCACAAATTTTTTTAAAAGAATTAGTTATATGGAATCCTTTTTATCTAAGATGAGTTATTGACAGTGGTATGCTACAGTGTATAACCTTGCAGTTATATATAAAGTGCTACTTAAGCATAAGGAACTGAGAAAATTTTAGATGAGAAAATTGAAAGTAACCTAATCTCACACACACCTCTTCATCTACCATGGACTTATGATGTATCCTGAAGTACAGGACGTTTGATTAAAATTTAGGAAGAGACACCAATAAGGAAAAGTGTTTACCGTGATCAGCGAAGGGTTCTTGGGTCCGAATGAAGTGCTAACACAATTTGTTGCAATAAAATGTATTTCTACACAGTGGGATAAGTCTTCCAGAGGTATAAATCAGCACAGCTCCATTGAAGTCAATGTTTGTTCACTGACTCCAGTGGAACAATAGAGATTTAAACCAGCTGAGGACCTGGATCATTGTATTTATAATCAAAAGCAATTATAATGCATGCTAAAAAAGTTACAGGTGATTGTCAAATAAAGGATGGGCACACAAGCAGTCACATACATTGTCCTGGTTTTGGCTGAGAGAGAGTTAATTTACTTCATAGTAGCTGGTATGGTGTTATGCTTTGGATTTAGGATGAGAATAACATTGATGACATACTGATGTTTCAGCCGTTGTAGAGCAGCGCTTACACGGAGCCAAGGACTTTTCAGCTTCTCATGCTGCCCTGACAGTGAGGAGGCTGGGGGTGAACAAGAAGCTGGGAGGGGACACAGCCAGGACAGCTGACCCAAACTGGCCAAAGTGGTATTCCATAACATATGGCATCATGCTCAGCAATAAAACTGGGGAAGTTGGCTGGGGAGGGCTGTGNTTACCTTTTTTTTTTCCCCGATTCTCTCCTCCATCTCACTGTGGGCAGAGGGTGGATGAGGGAACAGCCGTGTGGTGCTTAGTTGCCTGTTGGGTTAAACCACAACACACATGATCATATAACAGACATCACAGACTGCGTTTATACTGCTGTTTAAACATTGACTCTTAAAAATGTGTTGTAGGAGGCAAGTTGGCTAGTTTTATTGCTTCTAAACTGAAGCACTTTTTAAAATACGTGAAGCATGCTAGAAAGTTTCAAACACTTACTGTTAAACTGGTAGTACTCAGAAATTTGGTGACTTCTCCAAGTCCAAATGGAGTAATTCAGGGCACTTCAGTCTGCCTGTTAGTAGTATTGACAGCATACAGTCTTTTTATTTAGAAAAACAGGACGTGTACTTTAAGTACATCTTTATTAATTTTGGCATAGAAAAATATTGTGCAGTTCAAAAATGTCTTCACTTACAGTAATATTTAAAACATTGAAAAAGTATTCACTGCTGTTAAATATGTTTTATGATACAGATGGTAATGGAAAGCAATAATATGAATTTTTATTTTCTTTCAATTCTTTCATTTTCTTCAGAGGAATTTATCTCTGTGTACAGTGCAAAAAATGCTTATTTTGTGTGTTTCTTTTAAAAAGAATTCACAAAGAAATTTTTAATGAAATCATGCCTGCTGCATAAATATGCAACCCTACTGTAACCATACTTCTTCAAGTATTATGCTTTTAATGGTATTCTGGTTGGTAAAAGTTAGATGGATATTAGTTGGACAGGGAAAGGGTAATGGTGAAAGAAATCCATTAATACAGTGTTCCCTTGTAAAAAATCCCTTCCTTATGTCCATGGACAGGTAGATTCAGGATAGATAGATATCAGTGGACTCATTAATGTTAACATGCACGCACACACTCGTGCACACGTGCACACACACACATACACACAAATTAATAATATATCTTCACAGCATGAATCTGGCATACCTGTGGATGAAGGTCCATCCAGTTATCAGTGAGTTTATGACCTAAATTCTGATTTTGTAGGTTATATCTGAAATTTGACACCATCATGTTTGTTTTAACAAATGAGAAAATAAGAATTTTTTTTTAATGATTATTATTATTTTTCACTAGGCCATGCTGTTTTCTGTCACATCAAATGTGATTTCTCAGGCTTAGATGAGTATTTTCAGACAAAAATTAAAGTCTCTCACAAGCTGCTCTGTCAGCAATGCAATACTGCATATGCAGGGAGTTACACTTTCCAGGTGATGTCATGATCAGTTCTTACTTTGGGTTTTTTTTTTTTTTTTTTCCTTTATTCTTGCTTTAACAAATTATTTGCATATGGCTCTCTCCTTCTTTTTTTTCTTTTTTTTTTTTTAGAAAACATGCCACGCCATATTGCATAGCCATCAACAGTGCTATGCAAGCTTTCTGAAACCAGTTTTCTCTTTTTTTAAAGACAGCACCAAATAAAACCCACTAGAAAACCTTATTATGTAGATACCTGTTTAAATAAAGTCCTTTAATTTTGTACTGAGGTAAAAGAGCAGTATACACAATATACACGCAACTGTCTCTGCTTTGGTGGTAGCAACCTTCAGGAGAGGGACCAAACATACAGCTGGGGACATTTATTGCACAAATCACATCCCCAGAAAGATCTGAGTACGTCTACAGGGTTTCACGATATGTTCAGACTACTTCAGGTGATCGAGTTACTGCTGCTTATCAAATTATCTATTGTGAGCTGAGCCAAGGTAATTTACATATGTGTACCTTCCTTTCTCTAAACTATCATGACTCTGCAAATGAAATGAGATACCATTTTTTAAGAGGATATAAGCACATTAACCATTTTCAAGGTTACATATCATGATTAAGCTAATCAATTGACAAAAGGTAACTTGTTAAATTACAATAAATGTAGTGATTGCTATCATGTGAACGTACATTTAAAGTAATAAGATAGGAGCTAAGATTACAAAGTTAGACAGAAATTGAACTAGCAAAGGCAGTTTTTAAATGGTAAGGGAGAACTGACAAGCACAGTCATATGGCATTAGCTTAGCAAATTACTGTCAGCTTAGCTGGAGCAATTGCCTGTAAATGCAAGGGCAAGTTAATCAGAAATGATGGTGAGCTATGTTGGGTTGTATTGCCAGTTATTTAGTCTGTAAATGCAGATATGGACAATAGCTGTGCTCAGCAGCAGCTATGTGCCATGTTTGTTTAAGACAACTTGATTTTACTTGAATGCTTTGTGATTTCATCTGCCATATACCTATACAAACAATAAAGAAAACTTATGTTTCATAGTTATGATGTCATCAGAATTATTTTGGCTATGCTAAACTCAGTTATGCTTACCACTTCCCTGGTCTGGATATTGTGGTGTTGCAGCCTTTATTAAGATGAAGACTTTGAGGGCAGCAAACTTCTTCCAGTGCATCATCTTTTGTATGCAAAGAACCTTTTATATGTTCTTTGAATGTCAGCTTTATGTAAGATGCTCCTCTGCAAAGCATGCTGCATCACATCACAAAAGGTAAGTCTAGGTGACTTGGCTCCTAGTTTCATGGAAGAAAAAAAAATTTATTTTAGCACTTACAAGAAACTTACGGCTTTACTCAGTTATTTACAGTCAGAGAACTGGTGCGCTTTGAGATGCCTTAGCATACGGGGTCCAACTGCTACTCTAGAAGGGCATTGGTCTCTTAGTAGGTCCTGTGTCGTATCTGCAAGATCTGTACAGAAATCTTGGATACCTACATCTTTTTAAGTGACACTGAGTATATTATGAGTGAGCAACTGAATTAAACCCATAATATTATTCCCTATCTGAAATTAGACAGGTGAAGACAATATTTTCTCCTTAAACACAATGGAAAGGTGTTTCAGGCCCTGACTGTAGATACATGACTGTATGTTTGTATTTTGGATGTCTAACTCCCACAATGGTCAAAATGAAAATCTAATTAAAGAAGGCAGTGCCATCTGGAGAAATATTCCACTCACCCTAACAAAGACACCTAGACTTCATAAACAAACAGCTGTCTGCTCTTCCTACTGTATTAGCTAGATCTCTATTGAGTTGGTGTACACGTAGATAATTTATCCCTTCAGTCTTTCTTGCAGTGCTACTTATACTACCTTAGATTTTGGTGCAAAAAAAAAAAAAAAGATGCAGACAGAAACTAGACACAGTTGTGGGTTTAATTTCACTTAAATCATTGTTTTTTTCACTTAAATTAAAGATCATTACACTACTTCCTTTTTTCTATGATAATTAATGTATGAATACTTAAGGAGTTTTTATTCAACATGAGTTTTGAATGAAGCTTCCTTTTGTTATTATTAGAAGAGTGTAATACTTTGGATAAATGTAATATGTTTTGAATTTTACCATTTCCCCCAGTCTTTCTTAAAAACATTCCCTTTACTGCTAGATTTGTTCTGAATGTAAGAGAGAACCTTCTGAGAGGGTAAAGTCAATCTTTAAAGAAAAGTTAATCTCAGTCTTAAGAGGCATCCCAGAACCCTGATGACACTATTACCCAAACAAACAAATAAATCTCTGGTGTATTGTATAATAAATGCAAATAAAAATAATACCATGGCACATGTAGTCCGATGGATTAGATTTTTCATATTCGAAAAAGAAAACACAATGGCACACTGTTTTTAAATTTTTTAAATTTCACTTGATTTAAATCCATAGAAATATCAAAAGAATGCAGGAAAACATCTTATTTGCTCTGTCGTTTATCCAAATGTCTTTTACTTTATTAAAAATTTAGTTTATAATAATTTTATTTATTTTGGTTTGAGATTGTGTGCAAAAAATTGTATCCACAAATAAGTGTATAAATAAATACAATTTATTTTTGTAAATATTGTTCATATGCAGCTCAAGAATTTCAAAACATTTATATCTGTAGATGAATAGAATCAAAAAACAGGATAATATTACATATCCTTCTATTGGAGAAAGATTGATAGTTTAAAGCCCTCATAGAGTAAAAGCTTAATGTGCTGAATAAATTCCTTTACCTAAAATAGCAGCAAATCAAAAACACATTTGAAGTTTTTGCCTGCTAACCTAAATATATATGTTAAACTATTTAGGAACTTCTACATAATAGGAGGGCAAGGGAACCCCCTAGTGCATAAAGGAAGAATTAAACATGGAATTTACCTGAAGCTGTGTCCATCAAAGGTGTATATGACAGTATTCAAGATAGGTTTTATAAATATAAAGGAAATCACACATTTATGATTTTTTACTTAAAAATTATTTTAGTTTTGACACAAGTTCAGAGCATCAAGATTAGAGAGATTAATGGTGATTAATTTGATTTGTCCTTGTGGACCAAAAACATATATATTGCTATATAATATACGTATATTATAGATATGTATATATGTGTGTATGTGTTTTACTATCTGTCAAAAATTTTCACCAGGCTTAAAAACTTTAGTTATTATATCCAGCATGAACTCCAAAGTTATAAAATTTACGTAGAGCATAATATCTTTTGTTGGCAAGAAAATATTTTAAATGAATCATGTCTAGTAAGTCACTGTGGTGATGTTTTGTCTTATGTGAGCACTATGTTCCACTGAGGAAGGCATCAAAATTATCCCTATGGGTCATTTCAAATACCAAACAAATTTAGTATGAAAGCTTCAAGTGTAAGTTTTTGCTAAAGAACATCTCTTTATGTTTCTCATAGTTGTTGATTTCACGAATCTTGAATGACTGCAAGCCCTGGTGTGAGCCCTTACCTTCACATGTTCAACCTAGCACATTCCTACTTCTGTTTCCTTCATTCCTCATACCCTTTGACCCTTTTAGTAACACTTTTCTGCTGTTCTCTGGTCTTTCTATTTTCTTTCTGATAAATATTCTGCTACAGAAAAACTGCTGATGTTACAAAAACTTCTATCTGGAATTATTATCAAACACTTCTATGCCCTCACAAATGAGTGAAGATTTCTAATTTGACAGCTGATGTATACTCACTTTGCATACAGCATGGACAACTGTCAAGGACAACATCAGACTCCAGCACTCAAGAATCATTCATCTTTATTAAAGTGTTTAGATTACTCTGTGTTACACTTCCACCCTGATTTTATACGGGACTTTTTTTACTGACTTTAATGAAGTTATCCCTCATCCCAACAAAGTCTGCGAGATCTAAATTAGCTTCTGTGTTTCTAGCTGTTTTAGATACATGATGAAAACAAATCCAACCCAATCCAATCTGCTTTCCAAGGGTGCAGCCTCATTCTGTTTGCTTCCGAGATTGTTAACAGGACGTTTCAAAGGCTTTAGTGGTATAGACCAGTTCGTAACCTATCTCACTGTGTTGACTTTTAGATAATTTATAGATTCACATTTTTTACTGTCACTGATGGCAAATTCAGGATCTGATACTCAGGCACTTTTGCCAGTAGTAATGACAACTTCAGCTAAACTGGAGCTATGACATAAATCAGTGTCTATCCTAACAAAGGAAAATCCTAAAGGAAATGCATTTCTTCAGAGATTTTTTCTTTCTTTCTTTCTTTTTTTTAATATATATCAGCTTTTCTTAAATGGTTTTGTCTTTAGCTTCCTGTTCTTCATCCATATACTCATACACTCTATAACGGTTTTTCATGTCTGAGTCTCTTTCTTCAGTGATCTCTATTTTTATTTCACTTCTACCTCCCTCAGACTTCTGCTAGTTATGCTTCTCTCTCCTCAAAATTTTCAAAGCCCAGGAAGACCGATAGGAAATACTGCTGCTGCCACATTTTAGTGTTGGTCCAGCTGAAATTAATGCATATTTTTCTCAGTATGTTCATTCCACCCTTCAGCTGCTTCCTGTCAAGGGACATGCTGCGCAGGAGCTGAAATAAATAATTAAACTCAGTCATCAATTTGGGAAACAGAACTAGGGGAAAGTTTTAGAAATAAGTCTCCTGTCCACTCAGCAGTTAGAGAAAAGAACATCATAAAGCAGTAAGTAGAGGTGAAGCAGAGGGAAAAAACATGAGGGCAGACAGCCAAGACAACCCAGTGATGAAGGAGGCCAACCAGAGAGCTGGAGAGCTTAGAGGAAAGCCTGAGCATCCAGCCAGAAGCCATGAGTTAAGCAGTTCTTGTGGGAAAGCTTGACTGTGGGATCGTAGCACTCATCAGGAGCCCAACAAGAAGGAAAGACAGACAGGTGTAGAACACTGAACCTCATAAGTCATTCTGTAACCACAGTCCAAAGAAAATAAAAACCTCATTAGTACTGGAAAGTTTGACTTTCGCTGTGCTCACTTGACAGAATTAAGTACTCATACCAAAAGTATCAAGCTGTACTGGTCAACTGTATTGCATAACCTCATTCTGCGTCAGGTCTCAATTGGTGTAAACTTTGAAAACTCCATTAACTCCAGAGAAATTTTGTTTATATAAGCCAGCTGAAATTCTAGCTCTCAAATGCAAAATTAATTTATTTGTTTTATTACCTTTAAGCTGCGTGCTCATGGGGTAGCAATAGAAAAAAAAAAAAAAAAGAAAAGAGAAAATGTCGTAAGAACTAAATAATGTAACCACATAATGAGGAAATGTGTTTTTAGCATGCATGAACAATCACTTACAGAGTGTTTTGTTAATGGCCATTATGGAGTACTAAATATGATTAATAAGGGTGCAAATTAATGGCTGTTTCATAGCAACAGATCTGGCCCTGGCAGTGGTGAAACACTTGCAAATTTTAAAGGTTTTAGCTCCTGTCGGCATGTATTTTAAATTTAATTCAATGTTTGAAAAACACAGAGGGTGGTATTAATATCACATGACTTCAGGACTCAATTCATTTATCTGGTCACAGGTATTCGAAACCGTTTAGGACTTTAAGACTCCTTTGGTAATCACCCTAGCTTCAAACCTCCACTTCAGAAAGGCCTGGATTTCCTATGGAGCCTATGCTATATCTCCCATTTTTACACGAATGTCTCTAACCACAACTTCTTAGATTGCTGTAGATGCCTATGTTTAGTTTATTAAATCAAATCTTAGATGTCTAGTTTATAGATGCGTACATCTGAGCTAGTGATCTTCCACTTTTTTCAGTCAGTAAACAGAAATTGGTGCCTTTACACCCCAATAACAATGGTGAAATGTGTATGTCCTCTTCAGGATGACTGCATCAACGAAATACTGGTTCATTCTCCACTGACTATAAAGGGAGGCAAAGGTAATCATCTTAGATTATGTACCTACGTTTTATGTAGATATTGCCATCTAGCACCATAATGTTGTTACTAGAAGAACAAAAAAACAGGTTTTCTTCTGTGTCTTCCCCCTTACCTGTTCTCTTGTTTGTCACTGTAAGGATTATGCTACCCATGAAACCACCAGTACTGATACCAGCTGCCACAGGCTTGCCTGGCATAAGATAAACTGCTATTTGTTCCTTCAGCTGTGAAATGATTGACCCTGTGAGATACCTATTGTCTTTGCTTACATGGTGCTAGGAAAGCTGGGGACTGCAACTATTTAGTTCCATACTGAATATGGCCTTACAGCAAAAGTATTTTGCTTTGTTTCTTATTGCAGCTGGACAGCAACTTTCTTTTGCAGATAAACGTAACCATCTTTTCATAACAGGTCTTATTCATCTCAGTGTTTAGTAAACTAGCTTTCTGAGGGACAAACTGAGGGTCACAATAACTTGAGCTGTTTGCCAGAGAATACATCTGCTGGTTTTCTTAAAAATGCCTTTAATTGAACATCTGAAGCCTCCTGGGACTACTGCGCCTTCCATCCTCTCAACACAGAGAAAAAAAACAACACCCCAATATTTTTCACCTTGGAAGCATCAGCTTCATTTCCTCCAGAAGACAATAAAGGATGGAGCTGACACAAACATTTTGGTTAGCTAAAGCTGATTATTCTTTCCAATAACTTGTTTGTATACAAGAAAATTAAAACTATTAGAGAATGTTGATATTTAAAACAATGAGGATATAGCAACATATGTGCACATGCATGCACCATTGAATTCAGTGTATAATAGCTAGTTGTTGGAGAGCTGTGGAAGGGATTATGCATATAGGCAGATGGATATCCTTTCATAGTAGTAAAGCCAGAAGCTTTTTCCACCTCTGCTTCTTAAAAATAAATTTAATTCAATTGCATATAAAACAAAGAATGTGAAAGATGGCAACAAAAAGAATCTTCACACATGTGCAAAATCAGTGTTATGACTTACACTCAGTAAAAAGTTCTGCACTTTCACTCATGTGCAGATGAAGACATGTCAGAAAATAACACTATCTTCATGATTTAAACCAGATCATGATTTTCTATTTATCCACTTTTTGCTTAGTATATTTAATAATATTTGCTCTAATTCTCAAAGTGTATTTACCAGTAAATGAAATACTGCCAATTGTTTCTGATGAAAAGTACTTGCTTACTTGCTGCCATACTATAAAACACTGAGAGACTCCAAATACTGAGACTGTGTGGAGAGTGAAGACATCTATGCTTTCTTAGCACCACGGTATACCGTGGTGTACATCTGTGTACTGCTGCACATACCTATCAAATTCAAAGTCCTGAACTCCTGAAGGAGCATGCATTTCTCTTCCTTATAAATATTAAACATTATTTGGCTATACATTAGATTATCTATACATTGTAAGCAGAATGTTTTATTAATGAAATTATTAAAAATTATTTGAAAAAATTCCTTCTCTACACATTTTGCTGCTGGGAAAAAAAAATAGAATAAATGAGAAAAAAAAAAAAGCACTAGCTAAGATCAGGGACAATGTCTGTGTGTGGAGGGAAGAACTGCTCTGCAGGAAATATTTGAATGTCTCAGTTTCATAGACAAATAATATTCAAAACCTAAATGGTGTTTAAGATAGGAGCTAAACAATGAGAACCAAATACAAAGTAGAGTAGGTATTTTCGAAATCAACAGCTTTCCATTCTCTGGTTTAAATAAGGTAGGGATATTCTGGAATATCGTACCTCATAACAATGTTAAAAACAGTAGCATATAGATATTTTAGGGATGAAAGAGAAAGGTAAGGAGGAGAGATTTTTGTTCCTGGTGCAACAGAAATTTTGATATTGTCTTTTTTTTTTTTTTAAGAAATTTTCAGTCTTATTAACATTTTAAAAGTAAATTTTCTTTGTATATTTAGGTGCATTGAAGACCTCTTCACACCTTATCAGCTTTCTGCGAAAGAAAAAAAAATGGCAGCCCAGGTGGCTTTGGAATAAGAAATAAGCCAGATGTCATCAATATTACATTAGAATAATGACAACATTCACTATTGTCCTGGTTTCGGCTGAAATAGAGTTAATTTTCTTTGTAGTGGCTGGTATGTTGCCACATTTTGGATTTAGGAGAAAAAAATAATGTTGATAACACACAATATGTTGTTTTACTTGTTGCTGAGCAGTGCTTACACGAAGTCAAGGACTTTTC
>VXAL01002730.1:71034-121147 GCA_013399475.1 Chauna torquata | reverse complement strand
CCTTTACCCTTCAGGAGTGACTCAGTTTAAAACATTAGTAAAGGAAAAAGAAATGATTTTGTGACTAACCAAACAATGTTTGTGCTTCAAACAAATGCAAATTAAGTGGCCAATTTATATAAACCCTACCATAGGAGATTTTTTAAGGGAAGCTACAACCATCCTGAATACACTCATACTGATTGCAGTTATGCTATAAATTTTCTAAACATAAATTATTCAGAAACATTAGGACATTAGTGCAATTTAACACTTCACGTGACAGTACATGGAAATGGTGCTCTGGGCTTTAGAAAATATGAGATGAGAACAAAAGGGTTTATGACATGGTTCATGTCTGTATCAGAGTTCAAAGGGTTTAATACCATCATATGAAGGTGAAGATTTTTTAAAAGAGTATTTAGTAGTCTGCTGATGGAGACACTAGAGTCAAATGACAGTAGTGAGCTTTCTCTCCATTCAATATTGTCATGGCAGAGTTAGTGTGATACATTGAAAGATTTGTCCAATGAAAATGAAATTCTCAATATTAGAAAAATTCTTGTTTTGTCCTTACTAACTTGTTAAAAGTAACACTAGTAAAAATAATAAAACTTGTTAAAAAGTTCTGTAGAGAGGTTCAGTTATAGGCTATACAAACAGAACATTGTCCAAGGCTGTGATCACTGGTCTTGAATCTCAATCCTTAATTATTAAAGTAGTGACAGAACAAGCTGATTTAAAATCAACCTCAGAGCCAGAGAAAGCTTTGTGCCAGATCCCTCCCATTGAATTGCATCATTCACAAGTTTGCCATACCTCCTCTAAGATATAGGGCACATACCTCAAACGTGCTTTTATCTTACTCCCTTAGCAACAATCTATTTCTATTTACACTACTTTAACAAAGCAACTATTTGTCAGTTATTTATTCAAAAATATTCTGTATAATTAAATGCTGTTCGATCCTCGGTGCATTAATTTGCATTTCTTGTTATATGTCTTATAATAAATCAGGTGTAAGGAAAAAGAGAATGGCAGAGAAGAAAGGAAAAGGAGCTCAGTTCAGTCCATTCTGTACTGACAGATTTATTTTTTTCTGGCCAGTAACTTGCATTTGGACAAGTATCGGTTCTTCTCCTTACTTTGGGGAAACAAGGTTGAATCCAGTCTTGGAAGGAGGGAACCTCATCCCTGGTCTTGCCTTGGAAGGAGATCATGTGCTTGCAGCCATATAAATGTCATCACTGAGAGAATTTGAGAGAATTCCTTGTCTGTTGTTTAAAATCTGTATGTTGTCCAATTTCCTTCTCTTTGTGTAGAAAAAAAGTTCACAGAATTTGTAACAGCATCAGCTGACTTAATGAAAAATTATAAATCTACATTACTTCTGCTATATTGCTCTTCAGCTCATAGCTTTACCTACAAGGACCAGGGATTCTCTATCTGAAATATGGCTTAAGCAGCTAGAAATTCAGCAGGTTGCAGTGAACTCAGAAATACTGAAGGTAGCTATAGCTCCTATATGTCTTTCAATTTTAATTAATTTCCCCAGTGGAACAATTTCAAAGCTCCTCCAGTAATTCAGGTGATATTTATAAGGCCTAAGAAAGTTGTATTCTGAAGGGATTCATTAATTATGGAGCATAACTTCATCACTTTTTTTTTCCTGATGTGCAATCAACCTGCTATTTATCATGCCCTTAATTTTATGGCATGTTAGGCTGCTGCATAGTCTTAAATAGCGTCTGTATAATTAATGCCCCCTGAATTCGCCAACACACATGAGTAATTCCTTCTGGCACCTTTCTCTCATTATCAGTGTACCAATATTGTTCAGGTGTAGTACATAACAAGCATTATTTTTTTCCTTGACACACAAATTGTAACCTTATCTTGTGATATATGACTACTGGCAAGGTCCTTAAATAAAAAATGAGACTGCAGTNAATACATGATACATGCAGGTCACACCTGTTTCATTTCCACAGCTGTATAAATTTGATTTCTCACAAAGCTGGTTAATTATTTTGATCACTGAATCAGTCTAGTCAGGAAGGTAGAGAGTATTAAACAAGGGCATTGATAAGCTTGGTATGTGCCTGTTTGAAAGAGTAATTAGCTTGATGCATGTTTTAATCAAAACTGAATGCATGTGGCCTTTGCTAGATATTACTTCTGCTCACACACAGAAAAAATATGTTTCTTCAATAATTTTAAACTCCTTTAAGAAACGTAATTTTGGTGCTTGCCATGATCCTGGTAAGTGCGGCCATTAAGTTTCTGACTGAAATATAACTGTGAGTCCCCTGGATTTCGGAACACTAGTCTTTGTGACAGATCTTAAAACTGCCAGGCCCTAGATACGTATAGTGAAGTTCATAACGAGTGTCACTGAATCTCACATGCTAAACCCATCAGCATTAGCCAAAAAAGGGAAAAACTAATCTGGATGATAAACAACCCACATAAACACAGTTTAATCCTTCTCTGCTTGTAAAAATAGGCAATATTCTTAATCTTTTAAAATTGTTACGTGTGTAATCGCTGCAGTTTACTGGGGGGGTTACTCTGAAATCTGTATACAGTGCTTAGTGCTGGAGCAATTAGCACCAACCTAGACTGTTCAATGACTGGACACCTCAGAGGCTATGTGCAAATGAAGTTGGAGTATAATCACTTAAAAAAAAGTTTTCGTATTTCAAGAAGTATGTAAGTTTATATTTTGAGAGATGAAATTATAGATTTTTTTTTTAAAGAAAAGAGTATGTTTATGTTAATACAAAATATGATCACAAATGTTCTTTTTGTTGTATACATCTTAAAATGAATGAAGCTATATAAAAATATCCATGTTTAGTGGCTGGTTTATTATCCAGTTTGTGCAATTTCTAGTTATACTGCCGAATACAAAATCCTGTGAATATATTAATCCCTCTGTATCAGAACTAAGGTGTTGCCAGCTGGGGTTTAAAAAGATATCCCCTTTGTAGCAGATATGTGCTGACAGCATTTATCATCAGAATCCTCCTACAAGGTGTTTATCATGGGCTATGTGCTTCCAGGGTAATGCAATTTTTCTCATTTGAACATAGCCACCTATCATAAACACACCCCATACAGGAGATATAATCCTCCGTCAAATCTCTAAGTAGAAATGCTGAGATGCTCTTTCTGAAAAAGCATCCAGTGAAGCTCTGAGGAGGGACATTTTGCTGCGGCATGCTGACGATTTCCATGAGGAGTCCTTCTGGAGTAAGGGAGTCTCTGTTTCAGGAGTAAAAGTATATCACCATTGTTTACAGGTGGGCATTCTGGGTCAACTATGAATGTAATCAGAAATGGTGTACTTCAGCAGGGGCAAGGAATTTGCTATGTCCTTGGGTTTGGAAGACCATTTGGTCTTTCTTTTGAGAATCAAATTGCACCTTTGGGTAAGTATTAGAGATGTGGAGAAAGAAGGAGGATGAGAAAATAAGACCTATGAATCACTATATCTATCTTTTCATAACTCAAGTGGGAGAAGGGAAAGTGCTGTTCCCAGTTCACGGGTGGGAGTAGACAGTGGCTCCCTGGTGTCCCACAGATCACAGCTCTGATTTTCCCTGGGCTCTGCCTGTAGGCAGATGGTCTCAGTAGCTTCTTCTGCCTTGCTTAATCCTACCAGCAGAGTCAAAATTGTTCAGAAATAACAGTCATCACATTACTCATACAATTTGATACCAGCATGGAAGTCAAACTACTCATAAGCTTTTTCCTGTCTGTACAATACAATTGTTATTTCTGTGAACAGAAGGCAGATATCTCTTTCAGTATAGCAACTTATGTTGAGATAAAAATACAATATTTTTAATTAATTACCATGTTAGAAATTTGAAATTAGAGACTAAGTTTTTGACTAAGAAATTAGCTATGATGTGGCTTTCTTCAGGTTATTTGCATTAGAAGAATAGATACAGCAAATTGCTTGTCATCCTTTTCAGTTACAGTGCCTTTACAGAATCAAGTTTCCCTGAGGGCAGGATCTATCAATAACATGTTTTCACATGGCTTCCAGTTTCTACCAGCCAACATTTCATACAGTTGCTTGGTTTTTGCTTTTCCTCAGGATCATGATTTTATAACTATGATGAATTTTTACTACCTCTTTTCTTTTTTTTCCTTGTTTTAAAATTATATTAGAAGAAGTTCAAGAGAAAAATTACAGATATTTGATTTTATGATGTTCTTAGCAAATGACAGTACTGAAGAAAACTACTGGAGCAGTAATACTGTAAATGACTCTTACAAGGGTTTTGAAAATGCTGTATATTTTTAATATGTAAGCATAACTGAATCTTATATTATTCACACCAAATTTCTTTCAATATTTGCCTTTTGTAAACTAAAGCAACTCAATTAGTAGTAGCAACTCTAAGGGCTTTGTGTAATGCAATGGTTAAAAGTCTGAATTCTGCCTATATTCTACATCTCAACAGTTAGTTTTGGGGTAACCTGAGTAGCTAGCCATTCTGTGTTTTAAAGCTATAGTAATAAATGACAGTTTGGGTCCTTTAAACTTCATATTTGCAGTCTGTCATTAATGGAGAGGACTCGAGTATGCAAGCAATAAATACTACAGGAGAGAACTGATTAGTCAAATCCCTTATGTGGAGAATCTTGAGTCCAAGTCTGTTGTCTATTTCCTTCCTGAGAGGCTGGCGATATGCACACAATTTCCTAATTCCATAGCTACGGGCAAGAATTCAGGGGTGCAGGGATTAAAAAACAGGTTAAGATAAAACAAGTGGTATAAATAAGATATCTGTTTTTAAATTGTCATTCCTAAGATCGGTTGCTCCCATATGCGGTTTTTTTTGGAAAAATAAGTAATCCCTGTACCAAAAAGAATCACATCCTTATTCCCTTTTTTACAGGAAATTTGTCAAGGCCACTGCCCATGAGTCTGCATGTGCTATGCCTTCTTTCTTGTTTCATTTTTCTCCTACAAATTTCCTTCTCACTCAGCATCACTTTGTATGGTAAACAGACTAAAGAATTGTAATGCTCTCAGTCAAGGTCATATCAACATTACAACTGTTACAGCTGATCCAAGGTACCTCAAGTGTATCTGGGTATTCTCTGTCCTCTGTATAAGGTCAGTTGTCCTGTTTCATTAACTATCCATGTGAAGAATGATTAATTCAGACTTTCCCTTGTTTCCTGCTTAAACCTCCTATTTTTCACTCTGTGATCTTACCTGTACCTTAAATCTTTTAGATATAATCATTTCCTGTAAAAATAGTCAGACCACTTATTTATTCCAAGTTTTTATACTTTGCTAGTGGTTTTGTAGGTGATACCTGAAGATAAGTTTTCACCCCAAAGAACCAATTTTTAGAGACAAGAGACTTGATTTTCCTGTCATCTTTTTCTTTATATTGAATATGAATCACTGTTGGATATAAATCTACTACATTCATATTTAGTGAATTATGCACAAGGGCAGGTACTAAACCTGAGAAAATTAATTAGCATGTAAATATTTAAAGCAAAACTGAAGAAAATAAATTAATATAAACCAAGTACAGGTAAGAATTTATGTGTGCAAGTCTTAAATGTTATGTTTTTAATGTACAAATTGAAATATGCAATTATTGGATGTATTTATGCAGCTATGTTGAAATCTTAGTATATGCAGTAGTAACATGTTTGAGATTACAGTAAATAATTATTCATTTACTGTCAATAGATTACAGGGCAATATATTAAACTATGGCATTTCTCTTAGGAGAATATGTCTTGTTTGTTTTGTGCATGTCAGTGGCTTTATCTTGCAGGCTACTAAAAGGAGATCAGCTAGTAAATGTGCTAAGTCATAGCACAAGGAGCATCCGTGCAGTCAGAAGGAACATGCCCAGAGCTCAGCTTGAGCGTGATGTAAGTGGGTCTGACAGGGCTGGGTGCAGTGCCAGAGTGTAAAAGGCAACATTTAGAAAAAGGTGACGCCAGTCAAGTATATTGTATCACTAAACTCAGAGCTGCAAAATCCACACTTAAACACTTGTTGACAAATTACAACGTTTTTAATATCCATGTTGTTGAGGTTTTCTTTGTAGGGGATGGGCAGAAAATACAGGTTTATCATATCAAGAGGTTGTGTTGGCTTCATAGCTCCTATATTTGAGCAACTCCTGGACTATTCAATGGCTGCTCTGCTTTACAATGATTTACTAGTGTGAAGGTACAGTCTTTCACATTGTGGTATAAGTTCTTCAGCCAATGAGCAATCTTGTCATATAGAGGCTTCCTGTAAATGGCATAGGATCACTATATCCATATCAATTACAGACCTTCTTTGCTGGGAAAGACAGAAGAAAGGCATGGGCTAGGAAAAGCTTTTTGAGGATCCTGAGTGGAGAATTGAAAAAATACAGCTCACAGATTATAGCCTAGTCAGATACAGCAAAATTGTTCAACATACAAAAGTTGAAGCAAAACCTGATTCCTTGTCATGAAGATGAGAGAGGCAGAAGCAAAACACAATCTGTTGTTGTGTCAGATCCCTAGAGCAGCTGGACAGGCCTGGTAATGACTGAAGATCTTCAAAAACGGTACTGCCAGCCCTGAAAGAAAATTCTTATTTCAAGGTCCTAGTAGGGGCTACATGTCTTGAGAGGCAGTCAAGATAGCAGCTTTTGAGGATGGACTTCCCTCTAAGTATTTTATTAAATATTGCAGTAGTCTGCTGTCATTGTGTTATAAAAGCTGCAGTATGAAAAGTATATGAACTAAGAAATTATCAGTTTGGTAATATAAATATGGAATGCAGTAAGAACTAATTTTACTACGTGCTCCTAATAAGCTACACTTCTTAACCTAAGTCACTCTTAACAGTTTTGGTCCATGGCATGAATAACTTGAAGTTACACATAGCTCAGGACAAGTCTCTGGGTCATTTATGCTCAAGGAAGCTTCCATTCTTGTGGATGTCATGTGCATACTGACCAGAAATCCACGGGCAGCTCCTATTGGTGAAGGTCTAAGGCATGTTTTCAGGAAACACCAATATTGCTCTCTCTTTAGACAAATAACTATATTTTGAGGGATGGTACACAGATATTAGGAATGTTTTTTTTTTTTAATACCTGTGGGATAAGCATCTGCCCAGTCTTTTACAAGACAAGAAAAATACCTGTGTATATTTGCTTATTGCAATAACTGCCATCATTTAAAGGTATAGAATTTTTTTTGTTAAGTAGCAGTAAATGTATAGGAACAAAAGCTAATGTGTTACTTTGCTCATACAGTATATTCAGCTATGAAAATGGGGTTAGAAGTTTTTGGTTGGTTGGTTGGTTTTTTTTCTTGCAGAGTGCACATTCTTCTCTTTGATATTATCTCAGATAGTTGTTGCACTTTATTATAAGTACTGCAGGTTTCTGTAAGGTAAGGACAATCATTATCAGTAAATACATAAAAGTTGTAAAGATACAGGTATTTAATTAATTCTTTGATTCAAAACAGTAAAATGACTGTCCTAACCTTGGATGGTTATGGCTGTAAGAAAGATGGTGGATATCCTCTGCCACAGCTCAAAGCAAGATAGAAGTGTTGTGCACAATATTTGTTTGTAAATTTTTTTGTACAGTATTTGTTTTTCTGCATACTTCCATATTTATTAAATGTAGATTCAGAATTTATCTACTAACTTATTGTACTTTTTTTATGTAGATCTATTCTCTACACCTGTTTACTCCATGGTGCACAGGTGGAGAAGCAGTTGGATATAGCTAGAGGTCATTAATAAAAATATCTATATTTTAATCTTTTCTTATTTCTTGTGGTATTTCTCACATCATGTTACAGCAACTTCCTTCACTGCTGAGATTGTAGAAAGAGGTAATCAGTACAGTGTATAGGTGTAATTAGTCTTTGTGATTTAGCATAGTACTTAATTATTGGTTCATTGAAGTGTTTGACAAGACAGAAGATACACAAACTACAGAAAGGCCATTCATTTATAAACATGAATTTTTAATGTTCATGAAGCATGATTTTGGATCATGTGAAACTGTAGCTAAACTTGGACTTTTAAGCAAAGTTTATAGGATAATTTTTGTGATATTTATTATCTTGTGCATTCGGTAGACTGGATGAGTTTGCACTTGAATTTCCACTCTTGACTGCCTCTGTCTCTTCCCATCATCTATACAGCTTTTAGATCTTGGTACCAGTTTGTTTTCTTGTGGTTTTTTTTTTGTTTGTTTTTGTTGTTTGTTTGTTTGTTTGTTTGTTTTTCTTTTTTTCCCCTCTTTCTTGGTACTTTGAGTAAAATATTCTTATTTCTATGTCAGTTTTACAATCCTACACACAGGATTGTCTTTGACTGATTACTTTTTCTGTAAGTAGAAGTATTAACACATGAATAAATGCCTAAACTTGATAAAACCAAACAACAGCAAAACTCTCTTAGCTGAATTTCTGTTTCATAAATACAAGCATTTTAGATGTCAGGAATAAACCAAGAACCAGTTCTCTTGTTTTGAACTAATTCTGCTTCTAGTATGCCTAAAGGACATGCTCCACTATTCACGCATCCTATACCAAATGGATTTTCCCTTTGGCTTTTACAGTATTAATATCTGTGATTTTTCAAATGTGAATCCCTATAATTTGGGATTTCTGATACTTTCAGTGTGCCATTTGGGAAGATTCTGACTTTTTCTTTCACCACAATGCTAACAATTATTATGTAAGGTTACAGGTAAAGTAAAAAGTCTGTTCAGGATGGAATTTAGAGACCACTGCTGTTAAGATGGGGAAGTAATTACTGTCAGCAAAAGGTTGCTCATGATTAGAAGGGAAAGAAAAAGCAAGAGGTTCCTTGCTTTTCCTTCTTAATCTCCTGCTTACAAGGTCTTCTCTTTATGATCTTGCTTCTAATTTGTTTCAAAATGGCAGAAAGGCTCATACAGGTCATACATTAAGAGTTTTGATATCCATATAAAGACCAGCATTTGACTGGGGACTTCACTGCAGTGAGCTTTTCTTCAGTACCTTCCCTGAAGAAAGATAATAAAGCCCTTACTTTGAGTCCTAGTTAAAACGGCAGAGAGAGCAAAATGCTGTTTCAGGAAATTATACCTACATGAGAAATTTAAGCTGCATATAAAATAAACTCCTCATTGTTACTCATTAAACCCCTAATCCCAGTTGCCATTTTCTTCCCAAAGAGTTTACAGATTTGACTTTTTTCTGCAAGCCGTTCTTGGTTCAGTCATAATCCAAAAACAGTTCAAGTAGCAGCAATCATCCATTTCCTTTCACTGGAGATCGAGCTGAAGAAAGCAACTCTGGTTTCTGGCTCTGTCTCCCTTGCTGTGGGAGGCCCTAAATCAAAAAAATACAAAATATATTAATACGGTCATATACTTGGACATATTTGTAGGGTAAAGCCTATAGTCATCTGGCTACATGATGCCTTTCACATATCCCAGAGCATTGAAGGGAAGTTGCCACGGGGTTTGGAAATGGAGTAGGAGCAGCTCCACAGCCATCCTTCTCAGTCCCAGTGTGGACTGGAAGTTGAGCTGAGACAACTGGACTTCAGCTGTCCATTGCAACCCTTGCTTGTTGGCTTTGTGCTGTAACTGGCTTGGATTACCCAGCTCCCACCTGGCAGCATGGGCTCACTGCAGATGCAGCACAGCAACAAAAGCCACTTTGAATTTTTCACAAACCGATGCTGACCATATCTGTGCTATCATATAGTAATGTGCTTGTTTATCAATTTCATTTGTAATATTCAAGGTTTTGGCAATTACTTTTCCAATTCCATATGGAACCATAAAGGAGAGGGTGGAAGATAGAATGGTGTTTCTGATTTATTTTTAAATGATTGGGTTTTAATGGCTTGGCAATTTGCCTGTTGGTTTAAAGATGAACAAACTTAAATTATAGGTTTTAGTTTTTGATTGCACAGTGGGTGAAGCCATTGAGGCCAATAGAAACTGTGGCACTGCCGAAATTATTTTTAGTTTTGGCAAAGTTACACTGGTTGTAGAGATAACTCAGCTGCTATTCTTATTTAAAACAGTTAACCATTTCATATCTTGTTTTTGGATTGTAAGTCAGGCATGGCCATTTCAGTAAAAGGAAGCTGTTGTTGCTGATCTGTGAAAATAATACTGGTTTTACTACTGAACCATGTCATGCAGTGACAAAGTCAATACCTCAGTTAACATTGGAGAAACCTCTATGAAATGTTCCTGGTTGTGTGAACACACTCTACCTGCCTAGCGTGTTGTCCCCATCTGTGACATGGTCTGGATGCAGTGTGTGTGAGCCCAGAGGTCCATGTGGCCTGAGTGCTTGCATGACAAAATGGATGTGGGGTATGAAAGGTAGAGTCCCAGTCATACCGAGCCGGCACCATTTGTTTCCAGGCGGCACAATAACTATGAAAGCTCACGGCCCAGTGCAACCTTGTTTATGACTGCCTTGGATACAGATGCTTACAGGGACATCTGTCAAGTGTGTTGTCTTCATGATACAGATATCCGGTAAGAATCTTGGTTTTTTTGTAGCTCATTAAGAGAAAAAAACAAATTCTCAGAAGTGATCGGCATACAGCAAGTCTTGTTCGTAGGAGTGATAAAAAGGAAATGAAGGGTGCTGACTTCTGCAGGTGTGTGTAAGAGAAAGAAAGGGAGAAACAGCTGAATTTTAAAAGTAAATAAAAGTTGAGCTCTTCACAAAACAGCTGGTTCTGTGGTTCTGTTGTTTTGTTGTTGGAAGGTTTTTTTTTTTTNTTTGTTGTAAGGGTTTTTTTTTTTTTTTTTTTTTTTTAAACACTGACACATAAATTGGTAACAAGGTTAATGACTGAAAGAATTCTTTGCAAAATGCAGACTTTTGGCTGTTACCCACTATTTGGCCGTGTTATGTCTTCCCCTTTGCCTGTTCCACAAAAGTGTGGACCTTTAGCTTCATGCTTCCAGTCACACTATGTAGATTTAACACTGTCAGTTTCTTGTACAGTTTCTGTTGCTGGATAAAATAGAAGCTATTGAAATAATTTATTAGTTAAGTAAATATAAATATACTTCAAAAAAGTAGAATAAGAAGAATATTATTTTATTTTTAAAAAACAATGTATATTTAACTTAGTTTAAACTTGAAAAATTGGTACCAAGATGTATTTTCTGGGACACAGAAATGTAATTTTTATTTGATTTTTTGGTAGATTACTTTCATTGCTGGGGTGCCAGTAACTGAACTATAGAAATGACTATCTGAGCAAAAGATCTGTGATTCACTTCTCTCCCCATATCATCCTATATCAAAATAGATGTTCATACTTAACTTTCAGTAGAATTAGTGAAAGCAAAAACTAGTGAAAATGCCCACACTATACTGCATAAACAGCAATCTGTAGAAGTAGCAAATTTTGCTAAATACATATTTTTAATTTAAAATATTAATATTTAAAATATGTTGATACATTAACTTAAACTATATATTTACATACTTACAAATTTAGGGTGATTATTTGTTTTTTTTTAGGTTTAATTCAAATTTTGATTTTTTCTCATGTTTTAGGTAAATAAGAATTGCTATTGATAAATTAGAATGATTTGTAAACAAGTTGCATAGAAATATTCCTCTAGCATGGTAACTTTTCCAGTAGTTTATGGATTTTGTACACTGATTACTATTTTTTACTTTTTCTCTCTATTTAAAAATAATTAAATTAAATTGAATTCAGTTAAAGATGTGATAGTTAAAACCTTTCCTAGATTAGAAGAACTTGGAACCTGGCAATCTGTGCTTGGGGGAGGTTTTTCATTTGGAAATGCTCCAACAGTTCGTTCTCTTGATAACACATGAAGAATACATTTAGGTATTTGCAAATGCAAGATTACATGCATGCCCCATAAAACTTCATCATACTCCCGTATGAAGATCAAGGATCTTTTTGTCCTTAGAGTCCAAGCGGATGTCTGCGCTGCACTGCTGTAATATGCTCTCACACATGCCAGAAAATTTTTCACAGGCAACCCACAGACTCGTATGTGAGCTGCTTGTGAAGTAGTCAGAGGTATGGAGAAAGGTGGAAGTAAAGTAGGACATACCCATCTTATGAACATTGGGAGACCCGAGTGGAATATTTATATTCTTAATGTGCTGGTCTTTGTTCACGTGCCCTCCTGTTCCCTGTCTTCTGCACAATGGGCTGTATCCCTCTCTGTGTCAAGGACAGTACTAATCCCTACTGCATTTGCCCTCACTCATTGTTCTACCATGGCAGGACAACCATTTCAGTTTTAGCTGTCATCCTAGCAGAAAAAAAATGTGCCATGTGCAATCCATCATGATCATCCTCATCAGCATGTCTCACCAGTGGCAACCTGTCCTGAGGAACCCATTGAACCCAAAACTGAGTCACTGTTATTTGCAAGTGGATTTTGTTCTCCCTTAGGCATAGTTCTTCATACTCAACTGTATTACCCACCTTCCCAAAACTGCAACACACATCAGAGAAACAACACACACAAGTTTTAGTTTAGAGAGCACAACCAGGCACTAATTATTCTATGTAATGACTTGTCAGCATGTTTATTTTGCACATCTAGGAGAGAGGAATTTATATACTTTAAATAATTGTGCAGAGCTTGGGGAGCTGTGATTTCATAATTGCAGTTGGTTGGAGCACTGTTTTTATTTAGAAGTGTCTAGTATTCAACTAATTTTTTCAATGTAAGTAAAGCCAAGATGGAGCAGTCTGGATTACTTGCTGGGGAAAAAAAAAATAGCTTTTATTTCCAGACAAACCTAAATGAATAACTGTGCTGAAGAAAAACATGAATCCACTTCAAATATTGATGTCTCCTTCCGATATCAGAACTTGGGAATATCTTGAAATGAGCACTGTTTTTCTGGGTAACTGATGCTTGACCATGGCAGGCATCCATTTATACGAGCTGAAACTGAGAAAGAATTTCCATGTTCAGGTTCATGATTTTCTATTAATCTCAGTCTTCAGAACTCTTTAAAGTGTGAAATAAAAGCATTTGGGGAAGAACACAAAAATAAAGGAAACAATGTGCACACAAAAAGGGTTAATTGCCATTTTTGATCCTGGAGCCATTATGGTGGTGGCTCAGTATCCTGGTGAATGGTGTAAAATGAAGTAAGGAACACATTTACTACAATTTATTGTTTCACAATGTTGTTTTCATTTATTTGTGGATCACTCTATAAAAGGAAAATAAGCTGGGTTTTAGGGGCAGCTGCTGCTAAGACAGCAATGAGATCCTGCGTGTGGCATACTGACTGGACAGTACAGATCATGCAGTGCCATGCACTCAAGTACAGAGCCATTCTCTGTATAACACTTTTTCTTATCATAAATCCAGCTGCAACCATCACACAACCAGCTAGAATTTCCTATCACTTCTGGAACCCCTTCATTACAGTCAGTGACATCCTGAGTCCCTGCAAGGTTTTGTTGCTGGATGCACTTTTCCCCAAAATAAGGCAGCTCATGGTCAAGATGACAATGACTATGTCAATGAGCAAAAGGCAAAGGTAAAAGGGCACCGTGTTCTTCCTTCTTATGGGAGTTTACTAGATTCCACCTCAGTAAGTTAAAAAAAAAATCTTCTGATTATTATAAAATATATGATTGAACTTTCAAGAATAACAACACTGACCTAAATCTGGTGTTACCACAGACTTAAATGGAAGCTTACACTAACACAGAGAGCTTTTAAAACTCTCATCCAAAGCTGTCTCCTTTCTTACCTGAGTGCAGCTTTTTCATTCTGGCCTAATTGCTTGGAAAAATAGGTACAAATATTTTTAAATACAGAATTATAAATGCTAAGGTTGATAAGTAGCATCAAGTACTATTGAAAAGGATTGTAATCCTGAGGTTACAACAGGGTGCAGGTATGCACAGTCAGCTTTAGGCTGTTGGGCCAATACATATCAGGTCAGCATAAATATTTTCAGGGTTTAGTTGTTGTATCTCTGGCTATGCTTTCAAGCAAAAATTATGTCATGATGTTAACAGCAACGTCTGATAAGGAGCCGAACATTAAGAAGTGAAAGATTAGGAGACAGTGTGCTGAGGCAATGTTGTGTTGAATCACATTTATTTTTATTCAGAGGGAACATTCAGCCCAGTGCTTTTTTCTGCTATTTTTGTTTGTTGCAATGCAAGGTTTAGGGATCTCCTTTTAGACTTTAAAAGAATTAAGATAATGATGGTAAAGCTTTAAAAAGTCCTCCCACATCTTTCCTTGTATACCCTTCCTCATTTTAAATGACAGGCATGAGATTAGTGGTTTATGCAGTATGTCCAGAAGAATAATGTTTCTAGGTGAGCTTAGAGAGCTCTTTCATTTGATCAGCCACTGGAATTTCTTATTGCACTGAGAAAAAAAAAAAAAAAAATTAGAGCTTCAGGTACTGAGATTTCAGAGAGGTCTATGCCACCAGTCTCCCCTTAACAATAACAATAGCTAACAATTTCAAATATGACATTTCCATGAATAAATAATGTTTTGTTTGTTATATTAAAGCAATTGACTCAGGATACACTTCAACAGCAATAACTTACCTCCAGGTTCCAGAGTTCAATATTCCTCAGTGTTCCTCTGCAACCTTCTATTTTCAGAAACTGTGCGATAAAGATGAATTGAAGAACTTAACAAAAATTTTTCCAGTTGAAAATGCATGCTTGTATTTTGAATATGTTCATATGCAAGCATATAAGTATAAATATGTGACAGGAAAGGTAAATGCAGGAACCTTCGAAAGAGGTTAGAAACATGGATGAAAATTTTAATCGTTGGGGGAATCTGTTTTAACTTCATGACCAAGGTGCAGAAGAAACACTCTTGCTTCCAGTGAAATCCTGTGCAAAGATAAGGATTCTGAACTCCTAGCATAAGCCCAAAAAAACTTCAAGGCAGAGAATGTCCAATGGGTGTTTATTGTCTCATCTAGCTCTACAAATTTCTTATGCCAGATGAAATAGGGATTAGTTTCTGAAGCTATTTTACAAATATTTGTGCGGTGTGGTTCATTTGTGCATACATGTGGTTCGCTCACATCACATGTTCTGAAGAAATGACTTGGAAATCTCATGGGCCCACAAATTGCTGATGAAAAAAAGTCTGGTGAAAAGGGTAATGGAGACCTATGGTTTGTATGGCAAAGCTAAAGTAGGCAGAAAATTTTACTGGAAAGCATAGAAGAATGTGGATCCAGTTAATGTAAGAGCTTGGTGAACAACCAATTTGAGAGCTTTACTAACACTGTGTATTAATATGCATGATAATTTCATCTTTTAACATTTTAAAATTAAGCTGGATAATGTCTTGTGTGGTCTTTTTTGTAGTACTTTTGATATTCAGACTGGATTTAATAAGTTTCATAATAGTTATTTTATTTCCTAAAATTATTTTTAGTAACACATACAATGCATTCTGCTAGTGATTCAAAATATATGCAAATTAATATCATTACTAATATGAAGTACACCTTAAACTACTTGCAAGAGAACTTCTGAAGCAGCATGTAAAGTGTATCTGCATGCAAGACCAATCATAAATTTACAGAAGCAGACAGCAAAAGTCAAATAAATTGAAGTGCGAATGATGTTTTATGTTTAGAGAAAAGATTTCTGACATAAATTCTAAGATTTTGGTTATTACAATGGGTAAAAATAATAGTAGTTGAAAATGGTGTTGAGGGGATCAAAAATATGATATATTATTAAGAATAACAGAGTGATTGGGCATTTATCTGATTTCCAGTTCTACTTAACGAAATCTGTACAGGAGGAAAGATGAAACATCATGCTTTAGGATCTAAGTCAATCCCAAACTATTTAGCATTTTAGGAGATTTATGCTGGGATGATAGGAGAATGGAGGGAAAATAATCTTGTATATAACTAGTTTGAGGTTCTTATGTCTCCTTCTAAAGCATCTAGGGCAGCTGGAGGCAGAAAACTAGAGTATATGAACCATCGATCTGACAAGACATTGCATTTTCTCTATTCCTATCAACTATTTTTATGGTTTGTTTGCAGAAATGCCAAAAAAAGCTGAATAAAAGAACATTGTATATCATCCATTTTAAAACTTGTCCAATTTAAAGCTTTACAATTGTTATATGTTCTGCTTTTGCAGTAACCTTCTATGCTATTGCAGTTTGGTTGTTAATATAAATTGGATCCACTGGGGAAATGCATGCATTGGCAATGAAAGAATTAAAATGGCTAGAACCTGAGCATTGCTTATACAGAAATATTAGATTTGGCATATTGTTTGTTAATCACTGCCACAATGTTTCTTCCCGTGTGCCAAATTTCAGTAGAATTATATCAGCTTCTGCTGTCATTTTGTCCAGCCCTGAGCTGTTAGTAAAAATGGTAGACTTTAGAATACTGAGTGTCACAGGGTATTTTCCTTTGTAGCACTGCTATGTTACTTTGCAATACTAATACAGTGATATTGTGCGAGGAAAACAAATTTTTAAAGTTACTACATGAAAACATATGAGCTAATTCTGTGGCTATCCATCATACATTTTACAATGGTTTTCTTATAAAAATAAAACCTGTCAAAACTCTAATATGTGATATTTGGGACACAAATTTCCATAAATTTGTCACAGAAAAATTCCTGTATCTCCAGGGAAATGCTATAAGATAAGCTATTTGACTCCAAAATGTATTTGGAGCTTGAAAAGGACCTCTTCTACATATTCCCCTGATCTAGATTAACCTGGAACATGAAGATCGTAGGCAGAAAGTTGGTATATTAGAAAGGAGAATTGAACTGCTGGAAGCAGTTGAGAATCCTCACAACCTGATTTCTTTATTTGTTTGAGACAGGGGACTTGTTGAAGTGAGGGGGGAGCAAGATGAAAACTGAGGTCACCTTAAAAAGCAGAACAGTGAAGTATAGAGGAAGGATTTCAGGACAAAGAATAAAGATAAAATCATGTGTGAGGGAGAGCAAACACAGTGGAAAGTGGTGGAAGTGCACTTGGGGATTTGGAGGTCCGTTCTTTTCTCCCCCGCCAGCCTCCTGTGGTCTGTGGACGTCACTTTTCAGGACTCAGTGAAAACCACAGTGTGGTTCCTCCCTGATCTGTTGTCAGCCTGGATGAAAGCCTGTAGCACTTGGGAATATCCTCAAGGTCAGAGCTGCCCTTGAAGGTTTTGACAACAAAGTTTGGGGTATGAAAAATGCACTGATACCTCAAAAACAACTCATGCCAACAAACCCCAGGGGCAGAAGCAGGTACGGCAGCCAGCCTTTCAGAGAGGTATGCTTTGTCCTCTGACCCATTAGCACCTTGAAAGTGCCCCTGAGTTGTGCTTTGGAAAGCATTGCCCTGGAAGCAATACTCCTTGTGCCACCCAGAAAGCCTTGGGAAGGCTCACTGTTCAAAATTATGATGAAATACACTCCAAATATCAGCAGACTTTGTTGGAATGTCCAAGAAATATAGTCTGCAAATGCAGATAAAATAATGTTGGTATTTTTTGGCAAAATATTGTTATTGTTGTGGTTATTTTAGGAAAAATAACTTTCATTTGTGTTTGCATTAATAAAGTTGACAATCTGCAAGAAAAATAGTGAGTAAGACAAAGGGATTGAGACAACAGGGACTGTGAACTCTTTTGTATTCTACAGATTTCAATTGTAACGAAAAACTATTGCTTGGAGCATGAAGCTAACATTAGTAAAAGAGTTAGATAAAAGTCTGTGGGGCAGGGAAAGTAGCCAACCATTATAAAAAAATTAAAAATAATTTTTTTAAAAAAAATTTTAAAAAAAGGAAAGAAAAAAGAAAAAAGAAAAAAAATATTTTGAGGAAGAATTAAAAATTACTGAGGTTCAGGGCATGTTCCCTAGAAAACAAAAACCATATTGAAATAGGAAAGAGTTAGATGAGGGACTTTCATACTGTATCCCCGCTATGCTGTTTAATGTTTCTGCTTGAGGCTAATTGCAATGCTGAGAAACTCAGACATCTAGTCAACATTAAGCTTTGTCTGAGTCTCATGGTAATAACTATCTTTTGTTACCAAAGAAAAGCAGCAGAGATTTTGTTGGCTGCTGCCTTGTAATGACTGTGCTTGATCTGAAAGAAGACAGGTGCTCTATTTTCTTTTCGTAAACAGCATCTTTATGATGATCAAGAGAAGCCAAAGAGAGAAAGGTGCTCCTTGCACACCTCACTGTCTGGAAACAGCTGTAACTCAAGAACCAGTTCTGATTCCCATTAATGGCAACAATGAGAAGCTACAGTGTGAGCAGGTATTAGTCATTATAAGAGTTCCTGTATGAGCTTTCTTTTGGCTGGCTAAACTTATATTAAAATAGTCATTTTCTTTTCCTGAAGGTAGCAGAAAGTTCCTGATGTATTTCTCCATTGCTTTCCTATATCCTTATGGCAATGTTGATCTTCTTTATGCACAGAATTAGCCAGTCCATGTGTAAAACAGGTACTTACAGCAAGTACTGTCTTGTTTATTGGGTGGGTAACAATACAACTGAAAACTTGGTTAATTTAAAACAGCCTTCTTACAGGAAGAAAACTACACTTGCCAGCTTCTAGGTTTTGGCTCTGTTGGGGTGAAGTGCTCATATGACTGCCAGCTTCATGGTCACTGTGGCACAAACCAAACTAGGGGTTTCCACAGTTAACACCTAAACTCCTGCAGCCCTTACAGCCAATCTGCAGATAAGTGGCTATGGCCAAGTAGTCCCCTGCAGACAAGTCTGAATCTCTTGCACCTGCCAGACAGCAGTGTGGATCTTCCTGTAGAGGAGCCCACCAACTCAGTGCTAAAGAGGTGGAAGAGTGGGGAGGATTGTCACCAGCAGAGCTCGCTTTCCAAAAGAAGCACTCCACAAGACATGCCCTTCTCTTGTGGTGTCTCTTCCCCCACAACCCAGTACTCCAGCGTCGCTCCTGCCCTGTCACAGGACTTTATCTGCAGGGATTCAAGCACTGGCAGAGAAGCAGTTTGAGAGGTCTCAGCCACAGCCTCTACAATCTCAGCAAAATCCATGGGAAGTCTTCAAGAGGCCACAAAATTAGTGTTCTCCCCTTCCCCAGGTAGTGATGTCTCTCCCTGGACATGCTGTAGACCACTGCTGGTTGCACACCCAACACAGCCAGGAAGTGCTGCCCAGTGACTGTGCCATTCCTTGGGGTGGGAGAACAGAGATACCAGGAGGCAGACAAATATCAAGACTCTCAAATATCAATGCTCTCCATCAGCTGTGAAGCACATTGACGTCTGTTCTGCAGCTAAGGGAGAGGTCACCGCCCCAGAACCCTGAAGGAACTGTTTGCGATGGGTGGATAAATGGGACAGAATTTCCCCTTTTAGCTATTGCCTGTCCTCACACCAACCCGGTTCTCTGAGTAACAGAGAGCAAATTTCCGGCAAGGCAACACCTGACACTTCTGTTACTGAATCGTGTTAAGAATGACAGCTTATATAATCCTATAGCCTCATTTCATTCTAGCAGTATTTACTGAAAGAAGAGATGGCTGAACAAAGCAATTTCATATACTATTCAACAAGCGGCTCTTTCTGTATGAAGCATTAACAATAGCTGTCATCTTTGTACAAAAAAAAAAGGCTTCCAATTACTTCAGTGCTAAGAGAAAATCCAAATGCAGCTGAAAGCCCCAAAAGCAAATTATTTTTATTACTATTATGGAAAAGGGAAATGTGTGACCCAGACCTTCATTTACTATTTTACTAACCATGAAAGTTAATTTGAGTTTGTGTTCAATTTTCTGGGAATTTTCTTCTTTACAGCTGTGCAATTTTGGCACAGAATCGAACAGAATTGACTGTCTTCTCCTCTCTGCATTTTTCACATTTTAGTGCTAAAGATGGGGGAAAAGGGAGGAGATAACACGTAATTAATGTAACATATAAAAAAAAGTCTGTGATGTTAAAAATGTCATATGACTTCATTGAAATTCCTTTAGTACGCAGCAGAGAGGCTATTTATAGGACTGGTAAAGGAAAGAGTATAAAAGAAAGACAGATTAGCTTTAGTTTTGCTGATGTTCACTTATGTTATAAATCACATGACCAGAGGCTTCTCTAAATTGCACTACCTCTTGGTCTTCCTCTTCTGTCCCATATACTTTCGGTCATGTGAAAAAAGGAGAAAATGCATTTTGTTCTCTCTACACTCACATCTGTCTGGATGTAGATTGTACATTCATTATGTGAATTCTTTCTCTTACTTTAATTACTATTTTGACAAGTTTCCAGTTTTGTATGCAGTTGTGCTTCTAGCACTTCAGTTAAAGGTTGGTCTAATGCAGAGCTAGTCTGAAGTACACGACATCCTCTTCCAACCAAAATATTAAGTCAAGGAACTGTAGTAGTTTTCAAGGAATGTCTCTTCAACCATTCACAAGAATGGGTGGAAATGTATCTGATGAAACAAGTCTTAGGACATTAGCTGTTGGGCTACAGAGGCCTTTAGGGTTTTCTTAGTTCCAGCTCTTGGTTCCCAGTCTCTCTGACACAGAGCCCACACTCAGAAGCAATGTCTGTAATACTTAATTATAGATATCTGGGACCATTCTCTTTCACTGGGTCTTACCTTGAAAACCAAAGTGGTCAGAGCTAAAGTGCCAATTAGCAATGGTCCCTAGCTCATGGCAATTTTCTGCCTATGTCTAGAAATTGCATGGGAAAGTACTTTGTTGCTTTAGGCTAAAAGTCATACAAGGAACCACTCTAACAATTCAATACAATAGATAACTGAGTTCTACTGCCTGGGAACGGTACTATTTAATTTTGCAGTAAACAAGTAGCCTGAGAAATGGGTCCTGGATTTACAGGAGATAGCCTGGAAGTCCCGGTTTTCACATGATGAGCCTGTGCCTGTTGTATCTTCTAGTTTACAGCATTTGAATTTATGAACCAAAATGGTTGTTTGGCTTTTTTTTTTTTTTTTTTTCAATAAACCTTTTTAAAAATCTGAAGGACATTTATACCGAGGAGTACTGAAATGCTCCTAGTACGTGAATGCAACACTTTGGTATCATTCCTTAAGCTTACAAAGCTTGTTTAAAGGCAACTGCACATTTGGCCTCAGGACTGGATTGCCAAATTGCTTAAGCAGCAATCCTATGAGCAAAGCCTCAAGGCTGGCTGATACAGCCTCTCCAAAAATGGAGAGTTTATACACCACAGTTTTCTTGTTCATTACTGTCATTACTTGGTCATTGCCTAGAGGAGGCAAGCAGTCAGTAGTAGGAAACGGTGATAGGAGAAAGGTAATCATGCTGTGCTGAGTTGCTTTTTCAGACCAATTTATGCAGCCACTGAATACAATCACTCTTTTCTCTAAATGGTTTGCATTTTCTTTTTTTTTTTAAGTATTTTTTTTCTCATTTGCTAGGTGCTTTTCAGTATAATTAGAAACAAAACCACTATATTTAAAATTAGATATATTCTGCTGATGACACAAACTTGAATGAAATCTAGTTGTCCTACCTTAACCTTTCCTGTCCAACAGGAACAGATAGAACTGAAGATGCATTTCTTTTAATACAGAAAACAATCTTATTTGATTCTGAAAGCACAGAAAGAGCAGACTGCTGCACTGCAATTGCTTGCTCACTTTCCTATTCATAGTGATCCCTTAATATTTTGAATTTCAATGTTGAATTTATCTTAATGTTGATCTGTAAGTGAACATTTATAGCATATGATCAGAGCAAATAATGTGAGAGCCCCTGGGCTCCTCTACACATAGAGCAGTGTGAATCTCTGTGCTTTGTCAAGTTGTCTAGTTCATATTCCTGTAAAAGTGCAGTAGCTAATTTAATAGCATAAGGAGTGATACCTCTCTGCATTCCTCCGGATGCAATCATTAGTGCAGGTAAATCTCCGTGCTGCAGCCAACAAATTTATTTGACACACGGTTTATGACCTACTGGATGTAAATGTCTGCTGTGAAACTAATGATGGATGAAGCAAGAGAACAAGTTATCTCACAAGATTTCCAGTTTGGCTAGAAATAATCTATCCTGCAAAATGTTGGCAGGTTCACTTCTAATCTTAGTTAGAAAATTGAGGTTGGAGTAGATAATGCTGAAAAATAATGGGGTGAAAATCTGTTCTAACTTTTCAAACCTTTTCCTACATACATTCTTAACTTACTACAAGGTGCTTAGAGAGTTGCAGAGCTATTCAATCAGTTTCATATTAAGACAGAAACCCCATGTGTATGGCTTTACTATGAAATATTTCCCGTGTTAAAGAGAAATTCTGGCTATTATTGTGTGTAACATAGTACACTGTTTTCTGCTAATACCTTTAGAGATTTATTTAAGTGCAAGGGAATCTTAACTGATTCTGTGTTTTCTTACAATGTTACCTTTCTGACAGTATTTGATTAAAACAAAGTGAACACATAGCAAACAGCCCAAAGTCTTCTGTACTACGCATCTTTGTTAAAAGTAGGTGCAAGACTTGCAAATGTATGTCTACAAGAATAATCATCAAGACAGTACCAATATATCCCGGAAGGATGTGAGCAAACTTTCAATACACTTTAATGTTCATATACCTAAGAACAGTGACCCAGGCTGAAAAAGAAGCAGATGATAGACATGGAAAATATGTGAAGATGAATCCCACAGCCTCGGAAATTTCCCCAAAACAGTTTATAATTCTGTTTCCCTAAAATCTGACCTAGTTTTAGTAGGAGATTATGAAAGTCAATAAAGTCAATGACCTTAAAACAGACATATTAAAAGAGTGGGGAAAGGTCTAATTATTGTAAAGGTCAAAGGATAAACTTTTCATTCCAATTTTGTTATTTGAAAGAGCCAATGGAAATGCAGAACAGCTATCAAAATTCCTCAGCGGCTTTCAACAAATGCTTGATGTTTACTTTCTTGGGTCAATATTAGTAGGATTTATATTATTTTAAATATGGGAATCATAGCTGAATTTTTAACCATGGAAGAGTAAAATTAATATATATTTAATAAAGCACTTGCTTAAAATTAAGGGCAGAGAAGCATTTCAACAAGGCATGAAAACTGTGTCTCCAATACTCATCCAAATTCAGAGAGATAAGTAAAACAAGAAATTTAATGTTTTATGGAAATCTATGATTTAAGAGTAATAGGTTCCACAATACAGTAGAATGAAGTACAATCAGACTTAATCCCAAACTACTTTTTTATGGACAAGATTTTACAAATAAATAAATAAATAAAATAAATAAATAAATAAATAAATAAGTAAGTAAGTAAGTAAATAAAAACTTACAGGAATTAGTCCTATGCAAAAACTTTTCATTTCAGGACCTTTTATAATTTTAAATAAGTGTTGTTTTATCTTAAAAATATTGAATTTAAAGGGAAAATATGTTTAATATTATTTTAATATTTGAAGCATGAAATTTCCAATGGAAAAATCTCTCCTTTCAAAAAATCTGATGAACATTTTTTAATGTTTCTGATTACTAGAAAAAGTCTGATGGACTTTTTGTCTACTTTGGGCAAAATAAAAGTATCCGTCAGTCAGTCTTAGTCTTTTACTGAAGCTTTTGAGGTAGAAAATAATGTAAATAAAAATGTCTGGTCTTTTAGTATCGCTGCATTGTGTAGTGATGCTTCCTCAATCGACACCTCAGCTGTCTACTTCACTCTGCTACTACAGGTTAAACACAGGCTTTACCAATAACATATGCTTCCTCCAAAGTCTTGATCACTAGGTGATTCCATGGTAAAAGGCATATATTGTTCTGTCAAAGCAATTTAACACTGAAGTAACTCTGCTGATTTCCTGATTTTGTTGAATGTTACCCTTTTGTGTATTAGCAAAACAAAGCAGAATTGTATTTGCAGCATCACTCAGATAGTGTGAAATATTTTTCCTGATCAGAAGTTTTACTTTTTCCAGGAGATTTGTGGTAAAGTTGACTGTACAACACCCATTTTGAGTACTTTTAATATAGGTTTATGTTTATATTGACAACTTTCTAACCTCAGACAAGGCATTCTCCACAGAAGGGCCTAGCTGTTTCTTTTTCCATGGGTTACTGTTAGTAGTGTTCAAAATGATGGATGTGTAT
Source organism: Chauna torquata (assembly GCA_013399475.1). Lineage (NCBI taxonomy): Eukaryota > Metazoa > Chordata > Aves > Anseriformes > Anhimidae > Chauna > Chauna torquata. The sequence goes on along the minus strand of VXAL01002730.1, from coordinate 97,020 downwards.
TTCCTGGTGTGTCTCTGAGTAAGGTTCAAAAGAAGGGAAGAATTTGGGATCCAGCATGACTAATGTGTAGATAAGCTTCACATATTTTTACATTCCAAGGACAAATACACAAGCATAATGTAAGTGAATTAAAAAAAATATGCACAAGATTTCTAGTGTTGTTGAGAATTATGAGTACTTACCTACGATAAGGTATGTGCAAGAATGGATTTTCTATTGCCCGATACAAATTTTAAAGATAGTGTGTTTCGATACTCAGAACAAGAAAAAAGATGTGTTTGGGTTAGGAAATAGATACTCTTTTATTTGCTTTTGAATATTCTCTTCTGGAGTAGATAGTGAAGTGTCAGTTAAAGATCAGTCTACATTTTGCAAGATCTTAAAGAGCAACTCTTTAAAACTCCTGCAGCACTCCACGACAGTATTTGACTTGAGTTCATCATTTGTCTCTCCATCTAAGTTATCATTCAGGTTTCTGTAATAGAAATACATTACTGTTTTCAGCGTCATGAGTGGAAACTCTTGTGTTTAAAAAAAAAAAAAAAAAAAGAGTCATTTCCCTCTGTTACCAATAACTGACATTTTGCCTAAAATCCTCATGCATTACAATAAGAACTTTTAGGAAAACTTTATAGCAGCAATTTAAAAGTGGTAAAACTAGATTAGTGTTTTACATATGCTGTCCATTTTCATTGCTTATTGCTCATTTTCAGTGTCTTGAAGGTGCCTTTGCAAAGACTTTCTAACTTCCAAACTTTTGGCTTATGAATTTCAAATGTTTGCTTTCAGATATCAACATGGCAGGAGAACCAAAACCATACAGACCAAAACCTGGCAACAAACGGCCACTTTCAGCACTTTACAGGTAAGTTAGACTTCATCTTAACTTGCTACAGATCAAATTTATTAGAAAAACTATGGTTACCTGAAATGTGTTTTTTGTTTTTGTTTTCTCCAAATATAGCCAGCAATGCCATTGTGTAGCACATCAGCTATACAAAGGATTTTTTCCTCATTTGTGGTTTGACATTCATATCAAATATAATCAAGCTCTTGTACACACCAAAAGTTTCTGAATGTGAGTAGAAAAGCTGGGATTTAAGTGTCTGACGCTACATGTATCTACTGAATCCATCCAGAGCAGTGTTCTAACTTCCAGAGATAAAGGCTGTCTGTACGATGTTCATAGCAAAAAATTAAGTGACACCAGCTAGGAATAAGCCCTGCAAACAAAATTCCTGATTGATACTTTGTGGTGGTTTTACCCAGCTGAACAGCAGAACTCCCCCACAACAGCAGCGGACGTCCACCAAACCGCTCTCTCACTCCCCCTCCTCAAAGGAACAGGGGGAGAAAATACGATGGACAAGGGCTCAAGGGTTGAGATAAGGACAAGAAGGTTGCTCACCAATTACCATCACGGGCAAAACAGACTCAAAATAGGGAGATTAATATAATTTATTACTGTCACTAGCGGACTAGAGCAGTGAGAAACTAAAAGCAAACTAAAAACACCTTCCCCCCACCCACCCTTTTCTACCTCCTCCCCCCGAGCACTGCGGGGGAACGGGGAATGGGGGCTGCGGTCAGCCCATATCGCTTGTCTCCGCCACTCCTTCGTGGTCACTCTCTGCCCTTTCTCCAACGTGAGGTCCCTCCCACGGGATGCCGTCCTTCCCGAATGGATCCTGCGTGGGCTTCCCACAGGCTGCAGCTCTTCAAGAGCTGCTCCAATATGGGTCCGTACCACAGGGTCCATCCTTCAGGAGCTAACTGCTCCAGCATGGGTCCCCCACGGGTGGCAGCTCCCACCGGATCACCTGCTCCTGCGTGGGCTCCTCTCCACGGGCTGCAGCTCCGGCCCGGAGCCTGTTCCTGCGGGGGCTCTCCATGGGCTGCAGCCTTCTTCAGGCCACATTCACCTGCTCCACCGTGGGCTCCTCCACGGGCTACAGCGTGGAGATCTGCTCCATGTGGTACCCCATGGGCTGCAGGGGGACAGCCTGCCCCACCATGGGCCTCACCATGGGCTGCAGGGGAACTTCTGCCCTGGCACCTGGAGCACCTCCTGCCCTCCTTCTTCACTGACCTTGGTGTCTGCAGGGCTGTTCCTCACTCCTCTCTCTCCCCACTGCTGTTGCACAGCAGATTTTTCCCCTTTCTTAAATCTGCTGTCACAGAAGCACAACCAGCATCGCTCGCTGGCTCAGCTCTGGCCAGCAGCGGGTCCCTTTTGGAGCCAGCTGGAGCTGGCTCTGATCTGACATGGGGCAGCTTCTGGAATCTTCTCACAGAAGCCACCCCTGTAGTCCCCCTGCTAACAAACCTTTACCATGTAAACCCAATACATACTTATATGAGGTGATCACAATATACAAATAATGCCACTCTTTTGGTTGGGGGGAAAAACAAAAACAAAAAAAAAAACCAACAAAAACAGAACTTCTGTTTGCTGCTGTAAAAACAACAACAACAACAACAACAAAACTTGGGTATCTAAATTTTAATACAGACATTCAGAAGAATAGATAAAACAATAATCAGACCAGGGTTTTATTTCTTATTGAAAATACCTTTCATTTTAAGGAGGAGAAAAAGCTGGTTTCTCCCACCCCTGTATTCACTGCATAGATGTTTGCCAATGCAAGAACAATCCAGAAGAAGAAGCTGCAGCTTTAAACTGTAAGAGGTATAATATAGATAGTATTAATATACTGAAAAGCTATTTGAAAAGATGTTTGACAATGACAGTCCTTTCAGATGAAGTAGCAGAATGCAGTCACCTTGCACAGGTTTTGTTCCAGGGACACTGAAGTCAGCGGCATTGCACTCAGTTAACATTAAATGCTATAAGACCATGCCAAAGTGCTCAGTCTAAAATTTAAGCTTTGAATTTTAAAATGTGTTGCATTATAAAAACATGTACAAATTTTATTTATTTGTGTATGCACTGGTAATTTATTTTTTCCTTCCACACCTCCCTTCACTTTTGCTGAAGTGAAAATGGAAGTGACAGAGAATAGAAGCAGACTTTAGGCCCATACAAAAATGCAGCATTTAACAAAATTATAATGAAGTATACAATAAAATTATAAATCTGTCATTTGCAAAACCTACTGACAAAAAGACCAGTGTGGTGATTTGTGAACTGTTTATTAATGTTTCCACTTCTGCAACTACAATCAATAATTTATTTTGCTCTTGGGAAAAAAAAAAAAATCTATTTCAATTTTTATTCCATATGCGTTATTGCTTGACTATGGCCTAGTTCTTGTGACTTTGTATTTGCAGGGTTCAGTGAAATGACTAATCATTTCAGAGCAAAAGAACTGGTTTCTCATTGATTTGTGTGTCAAGGGTGAGAACCAGTGTCTAACAAGACTAGATGTCACCCTCAGGTGTTCAGGAAGGCATTGATAGTGCCTTTCTCCTGTTCCCAGATGCCTTTTTTCATATAGCTTCTACAAATCTAAGAAACCCTCACCTTTAAAAACAAACAAACAAAAAGAAAAACAATTTCGCAGCGAAAGATTGTTAGGGGGGTTGACAGAAAGACATGCACACATGCACTGCTGCTCAATAAACCCCACTTCCCTTAAAAGTACTACAGAGTTCACACTACAGACCTATGAAAGCAGCTAGTGCTGATTTCTACTGTGGCTGAAATGCAGATACACTGGGTCTGAGAATGGCAACTCAGTGGTGAAATCAGAGACACTTGAGCTGGACATTTTAAAGCCTGGTCTGAAAGCATCAGATGGAAATTTGAGGGTGGGATCTCAGAATGAGACAGGAAGGAGCATTTTAGATCTGAGTCTGTGTGAAGTTTTAACATACAGCTTCTCTTAGTTGAAGTGATAGGAATATTACTTTTGGAGAAGAGAACCTCTGCTTTATCATTACTCTCAACTGCAACCTGTTAATCTCTGTAGGTGTTACTAGTAGCCATGGGATTACTGTGTCCCTGTGTGAGTATTTCAAAAGATTTTTGAAGATGTTTGTGGTTTCTAGCACTTATATCCACTTCCACCTCTGAGCTTCTGAATGGTTTGTCATTAATACTTTTTTTATAGACAAGACAGAGATAAACCTCACCTATGGAAAGTTCTGAGGGAACTTTACAGAGAAAAAAAGATTTTTCACAGAGAAAAATTTTTACAGAGAAAAAAGCCTTCATCCGAAGTTAATGGAGAAGTTTCATTATCCCAGTATCTGTTAGCATAATAATATGGGAGGGGATCAATGACTTCTTAAGTTCTTGACAAAGTTAACATTTACTTATGTTGAAACATCATACTAGGTCTCGCTGGGATGGAGTTAACTTTCTTCATAGGATCCCATATGGTACTGTGTTTTGGATTTATAACTAAAACACACCAAAGTTTTGGCTGTTGCTACACAGTGCTTGCAGAGCATCAAGGCTTTCTCTTTTTCCCACTCTGTCTTTGCAGGGAGCAGGCTGGGGTGGGCAACATGTTGGGAGGGAACACAGTGGGATAAATGGACCCAAAATGGCCAAAGGGATATTCTATATCGTATCACGTTGTGCCCCAAAATAAAAACTGGGGAGGTTTGTCTTCCAAAGTAGCCATTGCTTGGCTGATCAGCCAAACTGAGGCTTGGGCATCAGTCTGCTTGTGGGAAGTGGAAAGTAATTTCCACTTTGCTTCCCTTGTTTTTTCCACTCCTTCCTTCCCTTATTAAAGTGCATTTATCTCAGCCCATGAGATTTCTTTGCTTTTGCTCTTCCTATTCTTCCCCATCCTTCTGGGGGGCAATGGGAGGGTAGTGAGACTGTGTGGGTGCTTAGCTGCCAGCCAGGGTCAACCCACAACAAACATGGAGAAAGTTAGGAGGGAAGTATATTGCTTTAGACTTGATCTTGACTACTAGAGTCATCGGTTAAAAAATCACAAAATATTCATTGTGAAAAGGGAGGACGGTGAGAAGTAGAAAAAAGATAATGGATTTCAAAAAGGACAGGCTTCAACGAGCCCGAAGGACTGGTAAGTAGGATCTCTTGGACAGAAATTTTAGGAACAAAAGGAGTGCATAAAAAATTGCGTATACTGTGCTTAAGGCAGAACAAAAAATTCTCCTGATAGAGAAGGAATAGAATAAAGAACAATATGACAGCATTAAGATTTTTTAACATCCTGAAAAGTGAAAAGGAATTGCACAAAATATGGAAACAAAACCATATGACTAAATGTGAGTAGAAAAGAACAGAGGAATCACCTAACAGGAAACAGGAAAGGCTAAGGCACATAACAGTATAAAAGGCAACAAAAAGATTATTGTTAGAGTAACTTCCTCTACTTTTTTGTAATTCCGTTACTTTTTATCATGCTTCAAGGATAGGAAATAGTAGATGATATAGAAAAAGTTTCTTTTGCATTAGCAAAAGAGGCTAGTTGACCAGCTATCTAAGAAAATCAATTTTAACCAGAGGGATGGAATAAACGAATAGGCTAACCAGTATGTGAATGTGAATTCAATGGAAATGTTATGATGAAATTCACCCTAGATCATTTCAAGAACTAGTTGAATTTGTGTGTGAACTGTTAATGATTGTTTTCAAAAACTTATGGAGGTCACAAAAGTTAGAGAAGCAGTAGCTATGGGCAGGCATATACCTGTTTTTAAGAAGAGAAGAAACCAGAAAGTTATCACGCAGAATCACAGAATGATTAATGTTGGAAGGGACTTCTGGAGATCATCTGATCCAAAGCCCCTGCTCAAGCAGCCCAGCTTTGATTCCCAGAAAGGTGCTAGAAAAAATTACTAAACAGTTAATTTATCAACACCTAGAGGATAGTAAGATAGTAAAAAATCCATCATAGAATTATCAGGAGTAAATGATGTTGAAGCAATATAATTTCCTTCTTTAACAAGACATCTGATTTAGTGGATAAAGAGGAAACTGTAGATGTGCTATACTGTCATTTAAACAAGCTTTGACACTGACCACAAGTGCTGTTCTCATAAACATGTTCAAGAAACATGGATAGAAGCAAGTGTCTTAAGCTAGACATCCAACATGTTAGAAAAACAATGACTGTGTACAGCATAGTATTAAGGGTAACAACTATTGTATGTTCAGTCTCCTTTGTTACAGATTTTTAAAAAGTAGGATACTTAAGACATATTTAAGAACAGTTTTAAGCTCAGCAAGCAGCAGTACTGCACATGCTTTCATGTTTTTATTTATTGTGAAGTGTTTCAGGGTTCAAACTTGTTCAAAGTACTCTGCGCCTCTGAAGAGAAACCTGGATTACATTTATAGCTGGACAAGTACATGAATAATTAATACTGAGCAACGGATCATAGAATCATAGAATATCCCGAGTTGGGAGAGACCCAGAAGGACTATCGAGTCCAACTCCTGACTCAACACAGGACCACTCAAAAATCAAACAATAGGTCTGAGAGTGTTGTCCAAACGCTTCTTGAACTCCAGCAGGCTTGGTGCTGTGACCACTTCCCTTGGGATCCTGTTCCAGTGTTCAACCACCCTCTCAGCAAAGAACCTTTTCCTAACATCCTGCCTGAACCTCCGCTGTCACAGCTCCATGTCATTCCCTTGGGTCCTGTCGCTGTCACCAAAGAGAAGAGATCAGCCCCTGCCCCACCGCTCCCCTTCTGAGGAAGCTGCAGGCCACAATGTGGTCACCCCTCACTGTCTTCTTCTATCAGCTGAACAAACCAAGTGACCTTTTCCCTTCTAGACCCTTCATCATCTTCGTAGCCCTTCTTTGGACACTCTTTAATAGTTTGACATCCTTCTTCTGTTGTGGCACCCAAAACTGCACACAGTGCTCGAGGTGAGGCCTCACCAGCACAGAGCAAAGCGGGACAATCCCTTCCCTTGACCAACCAGCAATGCCATGCTTGATGCACCCCAGGGTATGCTTGGCCTTCCTGGCTGCCAGGGCACACTGTTGACTCATATTCAACTTGCAATCAACCACAACCCCCAGATCCCTTTCCATGGGTCTGCTCTCCGGTCTCATGTCCCCCAGTCTGTACATATATTCAGGATTGCTCCATCCCAGGAGCAGAATCCAGCACTTGCTGTTGTTATATTTTTTACATCTGGTGATTACCCAGCCCTCTGATTTGTCAAGATCTCTCTGCAAGGCCTCTCTACCCTCGAGGGAGTCAACAGATCCTCCTGATTTAGTAGCATCTGGAAACTTACTTAGTGTGCATTCAAGTCCTGCATCCAGATCATGTATAACAACATTGAAGAAAAATGGCCCTAAAATAGAGCCCTGTGGAACCCCACTAGTGACTGGCCACCAGCCTGATGTAACCCCATTTACTATAACCCTTTGAGCCTGATGTGTCAGCCAATTGTTCACTCATCGTATTATGTACTTATCTAACTGTATGCTGGACATTTTGTCCAGAAGGAGACTGTGAGAAACAGTATCAAAAGCTTTGCTGAAATCCAAAAAGTTTACATCAACTGGCTTCCCTTGGTCAACCAAATGGGTAACATTGTCATAAAAGGAAATTAAGTTTGTTAACCAGGACTTTCCCCTTTTGAACCCGTGTTGGCTGTGACCAATGATTGCATTGTCTTTCAAGTGTTTTTCAATAACTCCCAGAATAATTTTCTCCATAATTTTACCAGGCACTGAAGTGAGACCGACAAGCCTGTAATTACCAGGGTCTTCTTTGTTTCCCTTCCTGAAAATTGGAACAACATTTGTCAGCATCCAGTCAATTGGGACCTCTCCAGATTCCCAAGACCATTGAAAAATTTGAGAGAGGTCTCGTGATGACATCAGACAGCTCTCTGAGTACCCTGGGAGGAATCCCATCGGGCCTCATAGACTTACGCGCATCCAGCTGGAGCAGCACATCCCGCACAAGTTCGGGATTGGCTGGGAGTTTATTGTTCCCCTAGTCACAGTCCTCCAACTTATGGCTTTGGGGTCCCATGGCCCATCATCAGTGTTAAACACAGAGGCAAAGAAGGCATTAAACATCTCTGCTTTGTCTACAACCCAATTTGTGAGGTGACTGTCTACATCAAGTAATGAACCAATGTTATCTCTGGTCCTCCTTTTGCTGTTACCATATTTTAAAAAGCCCTTTTTATTGTCTTCCACAGTACTGGCCAGCTTCAAGTCTCATTGAGCTTTGACTGCGTGAATCTCCCTACAGTGGCAAGCAGCGTCTCTGTAGTCCTTCCATGTCGGCTGACCTCACTTCCACTGTCCATACACTTTCCTTTTCCACTTAAGCTCTAGAATAAGATCCCTGCTTAGCCAAGCCAGCCTTTTGTGCCACTTACTTGACTTCTGACACTCTGGAATTGCCAGCTCTTGTGCTCTTAAGAAATGGCACTTAAAAAGTTACTGGCATTGATGGACTCCAATGCTTTCAAAAGCAGAATCTCAGGGGACCTTACTAACTAGTTCCCTGAGCAGCCTGAATTGTCCTCTCCCCATATTCAGGGTCCAAGTTTTGCTGACAGTTTTCCTCCTACCACCAAAGGTTCTAAAGTCGACTACTTCTTGGTCACTGTGGCCAAGACGGCTGTCAATTGCCACTTCACCCACAAGATCCTTTCTGTTTAGAAGCAACAGATCTAGGACGGCACCTTTCCTAGTCTGCTCTCTTAGTACCTGAACCAAGAAGTTGTCATCAAAGTGCTTTAGGAATTTCCTGGACCTGTTTGTATCAGCTGTGTGGTACTCCCAGTTGTGTGATGTCCTATGATGTGTTATACAGTGTAATTTGCTTATGTATCCAGGTCATTAGATCCACTTCTGTCAGGAATGGTATCGGAATATTTGGTTGTGCCTCTCAATTCAGGAACTAAATTCTCTTTTTATCCTTTCTAGTTTTATAAGCTGTGTGGGAATAATTTCATTCAATCTCACCTACATAAAGTTTAACATGAGCCTAAATGTCAGACAGACTGTTTTTTCAGCTATAGAAATAATTAGATGCAAGACAGATAAGTGTATTTCATTTCTGCTTTGACTTCTACATAAGCTCATTCACATACCCAGACTCTCCTTTCTTTCTTATTTCATTCATACTTCTTTTTATGTCTTTTTGATGCTAGCATTCCTGGCACAGTTCATAGAAAAAAAAAGAGACCAAAATTAAGACTGATACTTAGAATTTAAAAGACATCATGGATCTAATAAAGTCAGCAGAAAGTTTTGCCATTCACTTCATTTGAACTAGAATTTACTTCCACATCTCTCTTAAAAGTAATTTAAAAACCTAATCCTCTTCCTGAGCTGAAGATCCCGTTGATCCTAGCCTTTGACTTCTAGAAAACAGACTTGGCCTGCTTGGAGTAATCCCATGGGATACAGTCCCAATGAGAAGGGAGTCCAGGAGAGCTGGCTGATTTCCGAGGATCACCTCCTTCAAGTTCAAGAATGGTGCATCCTGACAAACTGGAAATCAAACAGAGGTGGCAGGTGACCTGCAAGGATGAGCAAGAAGCTGCTGAATAAATTAAAACATATAAAAGAGGCATACAAAAGGTGGAAGTAGCAACAGGTGATGTGGGAGGACTACAGAGATACTGTCCAGGCATGCAGGGTTGAGATCAGAGCGCTGTGGGAACAGGCTGATGTTATTGTTCTCCAATACTTGGAGAAGAGAAAAATGTGGGCTTTGCTTCAGAAAGCTGCTAAACACATTATTAGCATTAAACACACTCTCTGAAAAACTACAGATATGGTTAGGGTAGTGCTCATAAACCTGCTTAAATCTAACATAATTGTTAGCTCCAGCAGCATTCCTCCTGATTTGCAATGCTGTTCAGTATGTGAGGTGGAACCTAAATCCCAGAAGGTTCAAAATTGTGAATTTCCCTTTTTAGCATGACACTTCTGCAGAAAACCAGAATCCTGACAAATCTGCATCTTAAAATTATTTTACAGCTTGTTATTTGGGTCTAGCCTCAAGTAGAATTTAGTTTTACTTCATATCTTTGAAACACGAAGTGAAGATTAAAGGTGCTGACGTATTAAATCAGCATTTAGGAGCATTTTTGTGGTAAAATAAAGGATCAGACTGTCTATTTAACTTGCTGGTGTTTTGGTCAGTAGTTCACTAAAGCAGTTCTATGTCAACATATGAAAGTCCATTTACTGTTTTTTTCCTCTCTATATATGCCCCAATATACCAACATAGAATTAAACACAAATAACCTAATGCACTGGCATTCCACTTCTCTACATCATAAAGTAATTTTTAAACTATTTATTTTTCATTTCAGTCCTCCACCATGTTTTACAAGGTGTTAAATACATGGTCTGAAAACTTTAGTGGCATGAAAATGTGTATGGCTGCTGCAGGCCCCAGTGTGCGAGGTGAGAGGTGGGACCTGCTGGAGACTGTGCGGGGCACAGGGAGCCAAACCTAGTGGGTGCTACCAGTACTATTGGGAAGGAGATGGGAGCAAACTGTCCCGAATTTCATCCAACTCTGCTTGCTTGTGTGCCAAAAACAACCCCCACAAAAAGTGAATTAATGCCTGTATAATGTAAGGAGGCAGTGCACTAGGATTTGGAAGTAAAATAGGAAGGTAAGTTACTCAGCATTGCAGGGATGTCTGTTCACTCTCTTTGCTCAACACAATTTAATATTCTAAGTGACCAACAAAGATTTCAAAGACTGATTAAGTTGAGAATATGTGAAGAGTCATTGTACATTACATGTTCCCCTTCCACACGTGAGTTATTTTCACCTGTGCAACGGTCCAAGCTTCCTCATAAGGTCAGATAAGCAAAACTGATTTTGCTTCAGGGGTACATCTTAAAGACCCCGTGAGGAGTTATTCAAGCCCTACTCCTACCTGCATTCCCATTGCTGGCAGCGCATGAAGCCTTTGAGCCTGGGATCCATCAAGTTTAAGTATGCCCTGGAGTGAGACAAGTAGAAGGATGGATTTAGTGGATGGATTAACAAAACCATGAAATACCAAGTGAAATTGTCTCGTGTCGCCTCAACTAGCCTGATCTCCACCCTGTGCTGGTTGGGTTCCCATGGCACTACCCATCTCTAGCCCTGGCAAAGGTGTCCCTGGAGAGCAAGTTCTTTCCAAGCTGCTCTCTGAAGTTTCAGGCTTATGGTTCAGCCCTCTCTGGGTGGTATTAAATTGCATAGTCATTTCCCATTCCGAACCACTTCTCCACGTGTTGCAATTGAAATGTACATTCAGCATGCTTGATTTAACATGCTACTAATTAGCCATATTAAAAAACATTTACTTTACTATTTCATAAGTCTCGTGGCCTCTGGAGGAAATTATTTTATTCATAAGTCTAATATTATTATACTGGAAAGAGATGCCCTTTTTATTTACAAGATATGACCATGTTTATATATCAAAGTTTGTTTGTTTGTTTGTTGACAAAAATACTTTGTCAATTTCCTCAGCACATTTTACTTTTATAATCTCCATCACAAAACTGATCGTATTATGCTACACATCTTGCATTTTCTTTCGTTTTGCAGCTTTATTTCATAGCAAAGGCTTAAAAAATTGCTTACAGTCTTTCTCTACTTGTGCTCTGCTTCTCAGATTTATATTAAGATATTGTTTATAGAGGTTGATGTGGCTTGGTATGCCTTTCAATCCTCACAGCCATCCATTATTTTGAGTCGTTGTCCTGAGCACTCCCGGGCATTCTTCATTTCAGGAGAAAGTGTGAAAGACACAGTGATGGGCAATGTGATTGTTTCCTTGTAGGAGGTTTCTTGAGATCACTCCTCTGCTTTGAAAATATGACATAAACTCAAACAAGCACTAATATTCTATTTGAATACTGCAGTATTTTGCATAATCCCCACTGTAGCATGCCATTGGCAGTATATTAGTAATATGCTGTAACCTACTGGCATATAATAAAAATAATTGCAGGCATAAGGACCTTTATTGATTGAATATTGTTCCAAGTTTCTTGTAACATTCTTCTTTATTCCTTCTTTCTCTTATTGCATTTGTGTGTTCATTTTTATTGTTGGCCTAAAAGAACCTAGAGGCACAGTGCAACCAACAGAAAATAAACCTGATTAATTATTTTCTGATACTTTGCATTTGCATTACAATGTGATTATGCCTCTCAGTTTTTGTGTGTTTTTTTTTAATTTTTTTTAACATACTGAACAACAACAAAAAAAAGGCAAAAAAACATTTGTGCTTATGGTACATAATCTTTTGATGAGTGCACCATATTCAGATTACACAGTTTGATATTTCTTTTAAATAAAAGTACTTTCTTTTTATAGAAATATATCTTCTTGGTGCCTTTGATTACCTTCCTTCATGAAATAAACTATTTTATTTCAATGCAATGGGATGAATCTAGAATGACTGTTGCTCTACAATTCTGAAAAAAAGACTTATGTTCCATAAAAAAACAGTTCTAGTCATGTTTAAATTGAGACGATTTTAAGTCCTGCAAAATACAGCTTACTTTCATTTCTTCAAATAACGTCCTCAGTGATCACGTTTGAAGCATTCACTACTTTACAGAAAAAAAAAAAAAAAAAGATTATTTAGTCTGAAATTCTCACTTAAAATTCATGGCAGATTTAGTACAAATTTTGCCTGTGTCAAGAATTTAAGTAGCATTCTCAATGATAATAAAAAATGTTGAAAGACACAGATACAAAGCTACAGCAGTTCCAGTGATTTCATTTGGGCTGAATTTTTTATTATTTTCAAGGAAAAAGGCCTGTCTCAAATAGCTTTCATAAGAATTAAGAGAAAAATTCTCTACTGATGGAAGGCAACACATGCAGATCAGCATTTCTCAATGATGTAACTGCAGTCTTGGTCCCAGAGTTGTTTAAAGAACAAATCCATGTGCTCAGAGGGCTTGGGAGAACCAGCCAGAGGCACAAGTTTGCCCTTTCACACAATCCAGAGCATGACCGTGCAGCACCCAACAACTTTATTGAGGGGGAAACGTGGCGATCCTTAGTAACGCCCAGGAAAATATTTGCTTCTGGAGACAAATCACAGGTAAAGAAAAAGATCAAGAGACCTAAATAAATCAAATGCACTTGTCATCTTGATTTGTTCATTCAGTCATACTATTTCTAATCTGTGTGGTAATTTCAATAACAACTATGACAACAATACTTTTTTCCCCCCCTTCACTATTTTAAAACTATTACTTACTACCTCTTAGAAGTTATCCTTAGTGACTATTCCTTCTCCACTTATCAGTATATCCTAAATCTTAAGTTGGTCTCAGTTTTTTTTATATTCACTTTCAGAAGAGATTTTAAACTATGGTCTTGACTTCAGGGATTGTCCTGCATAGACAATAAGACTAGCAATTGCCCTTCTTTCCATCGAATTACTCTTTAGACTTCCACAATCTTTTTGCAATTTATTTTTTCTCTTTGTTAAAAGGAAACCAATGACACCAAATTTACACACATCCGCAGGGGAGGTGCATCCCTTTTTCCTGGTTTGGTACTTGTCCTCTTGCAGAAGATGATATATGGTATCACATAGCTGATGTTATTTTCTTCCACAAAAGCTCAGACACCATAATCACACTCATGCTCACAGTTTAGCAAGTTTGGAGAAGAAGAATAGTCAGTTTTCTTATCATTGCTTTTTTTTTTTTTTTTTCCCCTGGTCTTTAATCTTCTTTCATGCTTTTTTATCTCCTATGAAACCTGAAGCGGTATACCATAGCAAAAATAACTAACTGTGAAACCATCTTTTTTTCATGGTTTTCTCACTGTTTATACCTAAGTGGAACAGAAAATATATTAACTACCTTTTGATGGCGTTGAAATTACTAAGACTCCTTTCTTATCCAAGAATTTGTGCTGCTAACAAAAAGGAAAACCTTTGGCATATAACTCAAAAAATAAATTCCTAAAAGATCCAGACCACTGATGGGTTTGCCTGCAGGCAAATAGAAACAGTACATGTAGTCATCCATTCTGTTTAAATCTTGACATTCTGAGCCCAGTTCCTATCACCTATTACACGTGAGATTTCCACCCTTTAATACTTCATGGCTTCTTACATTCAATTTAAGAAATAATCAGAATTTGGATTCATTGCATACCAGCAGAAAATACGATGCCTTCTGTAGATACTCAGCTGTGCTTCTGTTACCTTAAAAAGAAACAGGAGAGTACTTACATCATATAAAGAAAAATCAGAAACAGACACCATGGTCATTTTTCCACATTCAAGTTTTGGTGAGGCAGACATCATAAAAATGGTATCTGGTTTTGAAACCCCTGTTGTTTGGTAATTGTCTTAACAACATTACAGAGGTCTTAAAAGTAAAGAGACAGGGTTCATGACACATAGTGAAGAAGGACTTTTGCTAACATGGCAAACGAACAGCAGGATTCTTCATTTTGAAGAATTTAGTAAACCCTTAATTGGAACAGTAATCAGAGATGCAGGGGACGGCTGTGCTTCTGAGCACCAATTTGTGGGCTCTTAATTAGGCATTGGTTCTCAGGTAACGTAACAGCTCTAATTGTATAGAATTGTATATGCAATTCAGTCTGAGCTGCCGATGTACTGGAAAGGCATAGTTTAGGTGGCTTACAAACAGCAATAGAAATATGACGCTGGATTATAGATTTAGCTTTCTATGAATACATAGGGAAGGCTGGATAAATGAGAGGCCACAACTTGTAATACATTTTAGTCTTATGAATAATATCAGAAAAAAAAGAAATTTAAAGTTTACTTAGTTTAAGAGAAAATGGATTGTTGAGTAAGATTACAAATAGCATAAAAGATTATGCTGTGTGCTGCACAAAAGGACAACAGCAACACGTTAATATTCAGTGAGTTATTAGCAGTGAAATTACCCCACAAGTTTATTTCTTGGTGAATGAACCGGTCATGCAGTACCCTGTTTGAAAATATATGTTATTTATCTCACCAGGAATGATATTTAGATACAGCAGATGATGCATAATTTCAAATGAAATTTTATTTTTTAAGGAATAAGTTACAAATTGCATGCCTTTTTGGTAGATTATGAGTGCTGCTCTTCCCAGAACTTTTGAAAAAAGCACTGGCTATTTTACTGAAAAGTAACAAGTGTATTCATAAATGTGCGTGAATTTGAGTCCTAAGAAATGAGCAATTTATAATATCTATTGGCATAAAACTGCATGTTGCATTGTTCTGTCTTGCAAGAGTGAGATTATTCTGGGAAACAGCATGAATCATACACTGTCAGAGCAGTCCAGTAACTACTTTCAAGTGTTAGTAGTGTCATTGAGGGAAAAGGAGATTAAACCTCTACCCTTGGGATCCTCAAAGGCAATGCCTGCATTAACCTTCATCTACTTGTGACTACAAATAGCCATGCAGTAAAGTAGTATTGATCATGTGCATTAGATCAGTCAACACTATTTTGTTCAGCCCACCCTGATGAACTCATTCCAGACGTTTTTAGACCCGAACATATTGACTTGAATGTTCTTACTCTGATTTAGAGCAGAAGAGGGTTAGGTGACATCAGCTTCATGCAAAGGCTGATTAAAGCTGTCAGAAAGACCTTAAGGTAGATAGCTAGCTATACCACTACACTTTTTTCAAAATTCTTTCTTTTGTTGGGAGCACAGATTTTTGCAAAATGTAGCAAGTATTAGCATATCACAAGATAAAGCAAACTAAAATTGACAGCAGTGGCACAGAGTTACTTTCATTCTCCAGAGTTTGTTTCCTTTGCTTACTTGAACAAAGGTACCAAATTGAGTATGTGTTCAGTTGGGGAAGGGGATCAGAGTCAGGAGGGTTCTTACCTGAAGGAAAATGAGTTCTTATTGCAAGAATCTTGCTTTGAATCTGAGCATTCATTTCTTCATGACTGGAAACATCATACAGATGAGGTATACAGAGTAATTTAAGCTTAGTTTCCTTATTCTTTCATTTGGCTTCAGGAGACTTGTCTTGTGTGTTGTGTGAAGAAACTGTAGTCCATAATTACCTAACAAGGCCTTCATATGTAGAATAAGAATTTGTTTCCCCCCAAGCCACAACTTAGTTTTTTTCAGACACACCAATATGTATCTCAGTTACAAGAATCCATGCTGTAGTTCAAGTTGTCGTTGCAATTTGTGGATTCATAGCGGAAAATACACTAAATTCAGGTGCAAAAATATATTCAGCTGTTCAAACTCTATTAGGTGGATATGATAATCCCTTTTAGTTCTAGCTGCCTGAAAATATTACATCATGCTAGGACCTTCAGAAGATTTGAAGCTTTTCTGCTTTCTTCTCTTCTTACTGCCTACAATTTAGGTCACACATTAATGAGGATTTTTGGAAGCTACTTCATTACTTTTCTTTTTCATGCCTTCCCTTCCTACCTCCCACCTAAAGTCCCTCCATCCTATACGGTATAACAATAGCGCACTTAGCATCCAACATCCAACAAAGTACATTTTTATTGGTATATCAAAACCAACTTTTGCATCTGCTGACAAAGCTTTCATCCTGGCCTCTTGCTGTTACGAAAATTAGCAGAAGGAACAGGCAGTCCCTTTAAAACACTTCCTTCTTGTATTGAAATCTACTTTTTATTCATTTTGTCAACTGCCAAATTTTAGAGATAATTCTGGCCAGATTATTCAGTCACATTCTGATGGCTAAAGATTATTTGTGCTATTAGTTCATACAGAATGCAGTCTTAGAGGCCCCTGAAACTTGTACTTACATCCAGAATTTGTAAAGAGATTCAGATTTTGTTAGGAAACTACACAAATTTGGTCATGTGCTATGCACATGTGTAAAAAAACTATTTGATAAAATATGGCAGAAGAAACTTAAAAAGACAAACCTTGCCTTATCTTGGGCTGACTTTGGAAACCTCCGTTATGTTGGATTGGGTTTTCAGTGCACAGTGCCAGCGTGCTAGGTTAGACTGCTTGACATCAAGTACTACAGATGGTGTCCAGTGCTAAGTGTCCACTAAAATTCTTTTATTGCACAAAATGCCCTGACATTACCACATTACCCTATTGTGGGCTTAGGTGACAAGTAAAACTGGCTAAATAAAATGTACTGCATAAATAGTCAGTGATTTTTTCAATATTTTTGACATTTGAAATAAATGAATATAGATATATAGATAAATAAGTAAAAGAGTCAAATATTCAATTCCTTTCAATTCAAAACTCCCAAAAGCCCAAAGTCAGCTCACTCTTCCAGCATATTAAATGCAGAAGAACTGCGTTAGTGCAAACTGAACCCTATGGTAAGCACAGGCACTCAAAAGACAGAGAGTGCTCCAACCATGTGGTCTTATCCGGACAAACCCTAGCATCTGTTTTCTGCATCATGAGATATTATGTTTTGTGAGATCCATATTACCTGTAGATATATTGGAAAGTTAACTTCTTTTAGGATGCAAATTTTTCCTCATGGCTCTAGTGAAAAACCGGTGCTTCAAGAAGTGATATAAGTTATTTTCACCGTTAAATAATTAACGTTGTCAGAAATCTAAAGATATTGGAAAAAGTGGGGCTTTTCTTATCTGTTGTACTGCATAATGTGTGGCAATAGTTTCATAAGGGACTAGATACATATCTGTAGAGGTTTATATATAGAGCTACATATAAAGACTTGTAGCCAAAGTGGCAACGCGGTTATTTAAGTAAACCCCTGTTTACCCTGATAGTGTTTACCAGTGTAGTAGCTTACTTCTTGAATAAATTCTTCAGTAATTAGCAAACTTAAGTGTTATTAAACTAAAATGTTCACTTGTGAACTTTGATCAAAGTTGGATTAATTGTGATCCCAGAATAGAAGAGATGAGGCATGTGCTGATTGAGGGGCACTGCTAATTGCCACTGCAATGATTCAGAGGAGCTAAAAACCAAAATCACAGAATAAAGCAGAACCTCAAGTATTTATGTGTGAGTTGGAGCATCAGTTTTTACTGTAATACACGACATACTTGTGTTATGGCATCAACTTATGAATCCTCAAGCAAGACATTGGGACATGTCAGTAGTCAGAAGTTAATCTGAAACATTCCTGGAACAGATATTGAAATGTGCCTTTGTGATTCCTTGGCAGGCAGGCATTAGATCCTAAGTGCTAGAGACTTCTTTCAAAATGACAATTAGATGCAAGGGATTACATGGCAAAAATTATTTCTCAGGAGAAGAGTTAAGCATTAAGAGACCAGCAGCCTTTGCACTTGGTTCCTCTTGTGTCATCTGGTGTTTCCCAGACTTTCATATTCTGGGTCTCCGGTGAACTGTTGCAGGCAGATGGTCCCTAAGGTCTGTATACGCAGAAATATCAGGCCTCTTGTCATGGAGCAGAGAGGAAGCAAATGATAGAAACTCTAGCTCCTATACTACCATCAGGAATCCCCAGACTTGAAAGCACCAGCTCCAGCCAATTTTTTCAGTGCAGAAGTTCCTATTTCACAGAGGATACCTGGAGGACCTAATAACCTCTGCTTGATATGGCATTTCCATCACTGTAAAGCTCCTTCTCTTTTTCTAAACACTTTGCTCTCTTTTTGATTCTCTCCATCTGCCCATATCCTGTTATAAAATGCTATGTCCAAAGCTGGCACAGTGCTGCAACTGAAGGATTCATCAGCTCTGAGGAGAGAAAGATATTTTAGTACGTCCCCAAATAAGATTTTTGGTTTTTTTTTTTTTGAAGCAGTATCATGTTTCTCAGTTTTTCCTCTCTTGAAAGACTTTTTTTTTTTTTTTTTTTTTGCAATACCTAGCCAGTTATCCTCCATCTCACATATGTATAAAGTAGTTCTAGTTCTCAAATTCTCGCTGGACTTGTCTTTTCTTTTTTGTACTTGGTTACATTGATTTCAGACCATTTCTCCAATTTATCACGTAGATTTCAGATTTTAAGTCTGTTTGCTAGACTGTTTAAAAAATCTTCCAGCTTTTTTTCATCTGTGGATCCTGCAAGCATAATCTCCGTTTTGTTGTTCAAGTTACTAATGCAAACCAAGACAGAACAAAACATAGCCCTGAGTGTTCCTACTATTTAATGTGTCCCCCTTTCCCACTTGGTATAGTCCTTTGTGCATGGATGTGCTGGGTTTTTTTTTGTTTGGTTGGTTGGGTTTTTTTTGGCTTAATGTATATTTGCTCTACGGTAATTAGATCATATTTTCCCAGTTTGTTTGAGACTGTCATATAAGGCAATATCAAAGGCTTTAAAAATCAATCTTTGTCTTATCAATTATCTATCTCTTCTTTATCCACTAAGTCAGTTATAATGCAAAAGTAGAGATTTTGCACTGAAAAAACCAGACATTTTGAGTTTGCAGTACTTTAGTTTTAGTCCATGGTTGGAGGGATGTATTTTGATTTGCACTGGAAGTTTTATATTTCAATAAATAATAGAAGCTCTGTGGAAAGGAACTTCCCAAGGCACTCTTACGCTTTCTTATTAATACTGTATTTGATATTACACAATAGTCAGGAAAACCACACAGTTTGTGTTGATTTTCCAACCATTGTCATCACTTGCAATGTCAGACACCAGTTGAAAGTAGAATTTATTAAATTTATTAAGAGCACTGGTAAAAACGTAAATAAAGCTGTAAATTATTCTTCCACACCCTCTGCTTTTGAAACACTTGTGACAGATCAAATCTTCTATACATCTGGTCTCACATTCATTTATTCCAGAATAAGACAGTGATCCTTTAATAAAACTTGCCAACATTTATAATGCTATTTATGGAAGTTCAGAAGATATAATGAGCTTCTTCCCTATTTCTATCTGATGAAAGTTACTGATGTCTGGAAAAATTATCTTGGATCAAAATTACTTGAAGTTACAGAAACTATTTTAATTGGGAAGGAAGGAAGGAAGGAAGGAAGGAAGGAAGGAAGGAAGGAAGGAAGGGCAGTCATTGTCAGACAAGACAATGTATGACATCAGGTTATCGTGCTTGAGAGATCTGATTTGAAGATTGTAACCCAAAATGATTTGTCTATGAAAATTTTAGTTCCTGACCATCCCTTTTCCTGATTCAGGATAGACAGTTTTATTACACTAAAAAGTCAGGTCAGAATTAGACTAACAAATGACTTGAATTCCACATATTTTTCTTACTTACTCCTTAAAGATGGAATTATATGATCACCACTAGGAAGAAATTATTGATTCATGATAAGTTACCTTGGAGAATGTTTGGCTAAAATCCATTTGCTTGTGTACAGTACTGATATTGTTAGCAATGTTATCTACTTTTTCCTGTAAATAGGTTTTGGGAAGGAGAGGCAATGGTTCTTTAACAAGAAATGATATTGATTTATGTATCTTGGAACAGGCCTGACATATAAAAAGCCATCTTGCCTGTAATCTTAATGGGACAATTATGCAAGGAAAGTGCAGTTTACTTTGTGATCTTCCTGTCCTTAAATTATTTGTTTACAGGCTATAGAGGAATTTCACATGCCCTTAGTCTAGTCAAGTTTCTTTGTATGTTTGTCTGCAATACCTGAAAAATGTGTTCATTTGCATGTTCAGTTCATGTCAGAGATGGGAATTAGATAATTGTCATTAATATAAGCAAACTTAGCAGCAAAGGAAATCATGAAATACGCAATTTTTTTAATTAGATCCTGTAAAATATCTCAAGACAAGGGCAGGTTGCAAGGGGTAAAATGCTAAATGGGAAATTTCTGGTGTCTTCATCTTAAACACATAGCATGACAGTACTGTAACATATCAATGGTTATAAATTGATTACCTTTACATGTTTGGTTTACAGTCGTTGATATTAATTGAGCAACTTTCATTGTGTGAAAATGCTTTTGTCTCCTGCAAACATTTTTCCATTATACATAGATATATGTAAGAAAGTTAGACTTTTCAGAAAATCTTAGAATCAAAAGGAACCACAACCTCCCAGTCCTGCTACCAGTCAGCCTGCCTTCCTCCTATTTGCATTGATATATTGCCTTGACATTTGGACAAACTCAAGTTTTCTGATGGGAAAACCATTTCAGAAAAGAAAGAAAAGTCCTGATCACTCCAGCTTCACTACCATTCCTACATAATTAAAATATTATTCCCTTTGTTTACTGTCCAATCTAGTATTTCTTGCATGCTCAATAAATTTTTGCAAAAAAAGAAAATTTCTGTTTTAACATTTTTCCTGAAGGTGTATGACAGCACTTCTCTCACTGCTTATCAGGATTAGTCTTCTTGAAATATTGTATTTAATTGTGTGAAATTTCTTCAGAACTCAAGAGAATTTGGTATACTGCAGGCTAGAAAAGAAAGGTAAAAAATCTATAACATATATTTATAAATGTCACCAGTAAAGATGATATAGTATGTTATTTTATATGGTGTTGCACTTTTAAAACCTTTATATTCATTTGTCATATACTGAATTACCAATTTAAATAAAAGACCAGCAGTTAATTGTATTCCTTTACTATGAAGAACACTTGAACTAATTTAAAGTAATGCAGCAAATTATCTAAAACTGTTTAGTCAAATATACCAGAGAGGGGTCAAGCCTAGGGCAGCACTATTTAAATCAAATTGAATTCTATCTTGAGAATGGATTTCAAATAGATTTTTAATTGCAGTATTTTGTCCGCAGGGCATTCTATCCCATGTTTTTCATATGCAATTAAAATCCACCAGAATCTCCTCCATCAGGACAGTGCCAGGTCTCTCTTCATCACAAAGTTTCTGTGTTATGATGTATGCAAATATGTTCTTAGGCTTTTGATTTTTGCTCACTTTGCTTATAGTTAATCTCTTGAGCCAAACCCTGGATAATTTACACGTTTGGATCATTTCATTAAGCAGGAAAACAAGAGAAAAACACCATAACACTAGCCGGGCTCTGGGGCTGGTGCAGTGGCTGCACAGAGCCTGCAGAAGGATGCAAGCACCCACATGAAGGGCCCCATCACCTTACTGCTCTCTGGCAATACTGGATAAGCACAGGGAATGCCAGGGTAAGCATTCTCTTGGTGTTGTGAGGGTTTGGTGTGCAGCATGGCAGTCTGCGATGGAAAACAGCAGTGGGGCTGCCCTGAAGAAATGTGCCTCCGAGTGCAGGCAGACCCATCTTTGGGCTTCCACTGTGCTTCCAGGAGCACACAAGTGCATCGCTGACCCCTCTTCTATTCTCTTACTTCCATGTGGATTGCAATACCAGAAATAAATGGAAAGGCCAGGTATAGCCATGAGGAAAACTGAAAAGTTACTTTTTTTTTTTTTATATATTTTGCCATTTCCTCCAGCCTTAAGCAAGTCACCATTGCCACCATAGGAGATCTAACCCCAGGAAAATAGATTTTAAAGTACACTGGAAACCCACACTGTAAATGAAGACAGGCTTTTAATTTATTTCCAGTAGTGATTCTGGAAAATGCTTCACAAAAAACTGACATACAATATTTTTGAATTAAAGACAAAATCATATAATCCTTTCAAATGCACAGTGACAAATTTATCTTTAGAAATACCCTTCTGGACAGATGGCAATAACAATTTAAACTAGTTTGTGAGCTTTTGGGACAAAACCTTTGTCATTTGAATAATAAGAGTAAATGTAGTTGTTGGCTTTTCTACAAAAGAAGACTTGCAGAAAAGGTTTGCTCTTGAAACATTGAGAAATACATTATTTGCAGTCCTTTTGTTTATGATTAGTCTTGTTGCTTACAGTTCTGTTTCAGAGAGCTTGTTAGAAACACTTTTCTTAAAGGCTATGAAGAGCCATTATGTACTTCATATGTTTTATTTGCTGTTTTTCCTAACACAGTGTTCTCAGCAAAGCTTAGTACAATACAGAATTTTTCCATTGCTTGCATGTCATATAACTTCTCAAAATAATTTAGTCAGAAATTTGCTTTCAATATCTTTATAAAGGAACCTAAACTCACATGCTAATGATCCTAACAAGTAGCTGATATTAGTAAACTCAATGCAGCCAGGACACCTGTATTGGGTTTACGTAGTAAAGGTTTGGTAGCAGGGGTGCTGCAGGGGTGGCTTCTGTGAGAAGAGCCCAGGAGCTGCCCCATGTCAGATCAGAACCAGCTCCAGCTGGCTCCAAAAGGGACCCACCACTGGCCAGAGCTGAGCCAGTGAGCGATGCTGGTTGTGCCTCTGGGAGAGCAGATTTAAGAAAGGGAAAAAACTGCTGCACAACAGCAGCTAGGAGAGAGAGGAGTGAGGAACAGCCCTGCAGACACCAAGGTCAGGGAAGAAGGAGGGCAGGAGGTGCTCCAGGTGCCAGGGCAGAAGTTCCCCTGCAGCCCGTGGAGGAGCCCACGGTGGAGCAGGTGGATGTGGCCTGAAGGAGGCTGCAGCCCATGGAGAGCCCCCGCAGGAGCAGGCTCCAGGCCGGAGCTGCAGCCCGTGGAGAGGAGCCCACGCAGGAGCAGGTGATCCGGTGGGAGCTGCCACCCATGGGAGACCCATGCTGGAGCAGTTTGTTCCTGAAGGATGGACCCCGTGGTATGGACCCATATTGGAGCAGCTCTTGAAGAGCTGCAGCCTGTGGGAAGCCCACACAAGACCTGTTTGGGAAGGACGGCATCCCGTGGGAGGGACCCCACGCTGGAGCAGGGGAACAGAGAGTGACCATGAAGGAGCGGCGGAGACAAAGCGATACGGACTGACCGCAGCCCCCATTCCCCTTTCCCCTGTGCTACTCAGGGCAAGGAGGAAGAAGAGGGTGGATGGGGAGAAGGTGTTTTTTGTTTGCTTTTAGTTTCTCACTGCTCTAGTCCGCTAGTGATAGTAATAAATTATATTAATCTCCCTATGTTGAGTCTGTTTTGCCTGTGACGGTAATCGGTGAGCAACATTCTTGTCCTTATCTCAACCCTTGAGCCCTTGTCCATCGTATTTTCTCCCCCTGTTCCTTTGAGGAGGAGGAGTGAGAGAGAGAATGGTTATGGTGGAGTTCCGCTGCTTAACTGGGTAAAACCACCACAACACCCTACAAAATTAAGGGCAGCCAGCTGCAGGTACTGGAGCAGAAATAACATAGACAAGGATTTATAATTTCATCCTAGTTGGCTGGAAACTACTAGTAGAAGAGTCTCCTGATGGTTTGCAAGTGGTGCAGCTCCTCACAGAGACAGCAGCAACAGCAGGATGTTCAAGAATGGCACTTTTGACAAGGGATTTTAGAACTGGGCATGATTCTGAGTCTACCAAGCTGGTGGCATCCAGTTCCACTGCAAGGCTGGTTATGGCAGATCTGCCACACAACTTTTTGCCACACAAAAAGCTCTCACGGTGAAGAAGTGACCTTATTATGCAAACAGGATGATGAAAAGCAAACAAAATGGGTGTGAAAGCCATCAGACCAGGAAAATACTTAAATCCATACTAAATTGCATGTTTAAAGTTAAAAAAAAAAATCAATATCTTCCCTGAATCATTGGCACCAAGAAAAAAATATTTTATATGAAAAATGCAAAGAGAAGACAAAGTACTACTTGCTCATTCTAGCCCTTCCTTGTAAATGGCTACACAAGTCATCTGAATCAGTGAAATTTCGAGGGTTTAGATGTGCTGCTCTGTAAGTATTTGATTCATAAACCAAAGATCAGTTAAGTGCATGGGACTTCTTTCAAGTTGAACTCCTAGAGTAATGGATCAGGCCCTTCTATGGTTTTCAGATTGTGTATTGGTCACCAAATACCTTTGATACTGAGAGTGTCTGTTTTAAATTCATCATATAAATGTTCTGAAATACAATAAATATTTGTATATTAAACTTATGTTATTTGCTTGACAGACTTGAATCAAAGGAGCCTTTTCTGTCTGTTGGGTAAGTAGGAATCTGAATATTTCAATGGTTATTTATATATTTAACTATCACAGAATATAATTTATGGGATAATATTGAGTATAAACACCCTTTTTCAACATTTTGGTTATTTACCGTACCGAAGCTTAGAACACGTAAATATCAATCTATAAAGACAGCAGTTGCGGGTATCTTCCTTCCAAAAAAAAAATTACTAAAAAGTATGTTTTGCCTCTATTGACTGACCAAAATATAAACAAACAAAAAGACATGTAGGAGTTGAATGTTGAATCAAAAGGCAGCTGTTTTGTTACTTTGTTTTCTCTGATCTTTTAGTCAGAAACCATTTCAAATATTCTGTATACCACTTGTTTAAGCCATTGACTGAAGAATTGATAGTTTCTTTTAAAATAAAAATTTAGTGGTACTTCAGTAACAAGAAAAAAAACACAAAATTTGTCAAATAGAAAAATATCATATTTTTAGCCTAATTATAGATCACATTTACACTGATTTACCTATTGACTATTGACTTCATAGTCGCATAGCCATATAAACAATTAAATAGACTCTATATTAAAATGATTAACTTGTCTTTCTAAAAACTTATTTTTAAAAGTGACATATACTGAAAAAAGTATCATTCTTTTATAAAATGTAGAGCATTATGTATATATATTAAAGGTACATATCTGTATTTTACTTCTGAGCTTGAAATTCACTTTTTATGCATTTTTCCGTTTAGCTCCTTCCTTTAAAACTTTCCTAAGTTTCCTAACATTTCATTATCATTTCACTTTTCTTCATAACTGTATAACTTCTCTTCATTCTCATTTTTCTTGGTTCACAACACCATATATTTCATGCTACTAAGAACATAAACTGCAGACAAAAAATCCCAGTGCAAAATAGCCATTTAAGGGTTAATTCTACCAAGTAATCATCGGTAGCTTCCAAATTGCTGTTTTAACTGCAGATCAAAAAACTACTACAGGTTCTGAAGTCTGAATTAAAAATAGCAAACAAAGTGTATCCATTATGAGCACAGAAATTCAACAAACCAGCATAAGCAGGGTTGGGATATGTCCCAGTTTTTGTAGCTTAGTTTAAAGAAACTTTGGCGTGTTTGAGCACATTTTAAATTTATTGCTTGCCATTTCTACTTTCTACCAGCACAAAATTACTGAAAAATAAGTGAAGTGAA
>VXAL01002730.1:36139-68150 GCA_013399475.1 Chauna torquata | reverse complement strand
CAACTCAAGCCATTCTACGATTCTATGATAAGAAGCATCAGAGACGAAGTGATACGGACTGACCGGAAACCCCACTCCCCATTCCCCTGCACTGCTCAGGGGGTGGAGGTAGAAGAGGGTAGACGGGGGGAAAGGTGTTCTAGTTTGCTTTTAGTTCTCACTGCACTAATCTGTTAGTAGTTGGCAATAAATTACACTAATCTCCCTGTGCTGAGTCTGTTTTGCCTGTGAGAGTAATTGGTGATCTCCTTATCTCAACCTATGAGCTTTCTTTTAATGTTGTTTTCTCCCCGTCCTTTTGAGGAGGGAGAATGAGAGAGCAGCATGGTGGAGCTGAGTTAACTACTGGTGTGAAACCACCACATCCATGTTCCTTCACTACCTGTGCAAAAGAGGGACATAATTTGGCACTGAAATAGCAGTGACTTCTTTAATGTAGGTCTCTAATGGTAGCAGTCAGGAGCAAAAATTCATGGAGTATGTGATCTATTCATATAACGGTATCTGAATTCAATGATTTGATTTTGGGCTAGAATACAAAGTTGAATTTAAGATACATATTGTCTTTCTTTGTCCCTTAGAGGTTAAAACAAAATCCTTAGGGAATGCTGAAACATCTCCTAACAGTGCTGAATGCTGAGTGTTAACCTGTAGGCACAGAGCGTACTTTTCATCACAGGTATTATTTCCACACTTCTAGGGTTTTGGCTCCTTATTCAACTTTAATGAGCAAGACAGAAAGTTGTCTGGAGTTTCTTTCCTCTTGTGCTCATGTAGGGTTAGAATAAAACAGAATTTTTTCTGTTTTAGAACCAGAAGACTTCATGCCTGGAAGAACATGCCATCAGAGACAACTGTTCTGTTAAAACATGAACTTCTGTTTAGGTTAGAAACCAGTTCCACCAAAGTGAAGACTGTTTACAAAGCATCAAATTAACCTCATGCAGAAGTCCTTGAAAGATTCAGACCTAGATAGACCAGGCAGGTCAAGAAGTAAAAAAAATAGGTACTTCAAAAAGCACAACCTAAGAACCATCTTGTAATAAGTTCATCCCACTTTACGACAAAGGATATGCAATATGTAAAAAAGAGAGAAAAACATTTAAAATCAGAGAATCACAGAGTGGTTGAGGGAGAGGCATCTAGAGGTCACCTGGTCAAACTCCCTTGCTCAAGCAGGAACACTTAGAGCAGGGTGCCCAGGACCATGTCCAGGCAGCTTTTGAAGACCTGCAAGGAGGGGGACTCCACAACCTCTCTGCGCAACCTGTGCCAGTGCTCAGTCACCTGCACAGTATAGTCACCTGCCAACAACTTTTAATGATACACATTTGCCCTCCATATCTAGGGGGTTGTTTTTAGTAATAATGAAGTACAATTATTCCTTCAACAAGGGATAATTTCTAGATGATTAGATTGATAATCCAGTTCGTAACTATTCAAGCAGCTATTTCATGGAAGCTGATTCATGGTAACTATCTGCATGTCTAAGATTAGCCCCTGATAAATTCCAGATAATACTGCATGCAGATATGTAAATCATCACCAGCCTGAGCCCTAATATTCAAAACTCATTTTGTATGACACAGCCATTGCAGTATCTTACAAGACCTGTAACAGTATTATAAGGTCAAGAAAGATCATAATTTTGTAACGTTCTCACACAGAAGCATTTTTTTTAATTGCTTCTAGTTTGTAGCTAACTGCAAGCGTATGTAGCTTTTAGAATAACATCCAGTCTTTAATATAAAACATGCAGTGGTAGAAAATCCATCACGACAGCTAGTGAGTTCTTCGAAGTTTTAAAACTGTTTGCCCTCTCTTTTTCAAGTGTCATTTAATAGTATGTTGCACTTTGTTGAATTCAGAAGGGACACGGAGAGAAAGAAACAGATGATTTTTTCTGATGCTAGTAAGAACTTAGATTCATCTACAACCAGCTGCAGAGAATGGGATTACTTCTGGATAAGTAGGCAATAGCTCTTCAATGTGATTGGCTTTGAAAATGCATGTGTTTTATACATCTGGTTGTCAGCTGAGATTCAATCTATTTCTCTTTCTTTTGTGTAGATGTTTAAAAACAAATACAATACAGACTGCTGACTTTTTCACTCTTTTTTTCTTTTTTTCTTAAGATTGGATGTTTGCTGTAAACGTTATAAATTTAGGTCGAAAGCCCAGAGAGGAATGAATGCATTGTATGCATTTATTACAGGATGAATAGTTGTCTGTCTTGGGAGAATAAGAGAGGTACAAGTACATTTTTTGACATTCTCAGTAAAGAGACTAAAGATCTAAATGAACTACTATCTTCCTCACTGAGGTCCTGTTTCTAGACAGTATATGATTATAGAAAATACAGAAGAGCCATATTTTTTTCAAATCACAGTCTAATCACAGTACAATTTGAGTCAGAGGTACTTCTAGAACAGGTGAAGGAATTTTGGTATGCAGAGCTTTATGAAGTGCTTCCAAAATACATAAAGCAAAACTCCTTAATTTTCTTCTGGCAGAATTGTTCTGAGAAATCCCTAACAACTGGAATTTGGAACCTACATTTCATCTTTAAAAACACTTGCTCAATAGAGGTTTCTTTCCCTAAAGGCTATTTTGCAGAAGATCAGTAGGAAAACGTGCACTCAGACATCAGTTTGAGGGATCCTGTTCTGAAGAAGTGCGATAGTTAAAATTACATGTCTAGTTAATATTAAATTCCTATTGTTAGGAATTAATCAGTCCACTTCCAAAATATGCAGGTTCTTTCAATTCATGGTTAGGGCTTTTTTTCAGACACTATAGGTTATAAGGCACAAAGCAGAATGTAGACACTTCATCTCTTGTACAATACCATAACACTTCTCCCCAATCCTAACTATCAGATAGCACCAATGGGAGGAGCAGAAACTTTTCCTACTGTTCCCATCCAGCCTTTGAAGAGAGATAACTCAGAAAAATATTTCCTTTCAGTGGAATGAAAAATAGAAAAAGAGGAGATAGTGGAAGCATTTTGCACTGTTAATATGAAACCAATAACACCACCAAGATGAACATAGTTCTGTAAATGTCATTTTTATGCAGGCCAGGTATTGAGGAGTTGCACTTATATGAAAAGTGTGGGAGGACTGCACACACTTGAGAATTATTTAAACTTTGGTCACAAGCAGGAGTCAGGAGACTACAAGGGCTCTACAGGAGGTGAGGCTGCCTGGGTAGTCCCAGAGAGACAGCAGGGATTTAGGGGGCAATAGCTCATATGGAAAGCTGGGGATCTTTATGTGGAAGATGCTGAAAATCTACGTGGTTTAATTTCAAGCAGTATTACTGATACACTTCTCTTCCAGCAATTTACCAAAAGCCATAAGCATTAAGCTTTACTATAATTACTTCCTTTCAATTGTTATAAGACTCTGAAACAGTGGATGAATTATCATTGTTATACAAATTTATTAAAGGTTTTTTTTTTTCTTGAAGATATCTCTGAAGAAGAGATTATGAAGTCACAGGAATAGAAGCTGGCCTGTTGCAGTTATTGCATTTGTTGGTATTTTTGTGTTATCACTCAGTGTTTAAAGATCCCAGATTATGTATTTTTCTATTCATCTGTAATCTAAAAAAATTTTTTTTGATTCCTCTGTTTTCCTGATCTTTTTCAACCTACTCCATTTCCACTTTTACAAAAAATATATATATCACATAGAAATTATACTAATACATTTGGGGAAAAAAAAAAGATTTCCTAATTCCATTAACTTTTATTAGCAACAAACACAACAAATATGCACTTTGATAAATTTCTTTTCTCCTCTCTGACCTTAATTACATCAGTAACAATGTGCTTCATCATTGAGAAAGTCAGCAGAGCATGAGATCATTTTTTTCTCTTCTAGTTATTCTATTTGCCTTTCCCTTTCACTTACTGTATGTTATTTCTGTCATCCAGGACTACCCTTTCATTACTATTTCTAGGAAAACAGTACATATTCAGGTCATTTATGTTCTGGGTTAACGTCGAACAATTCCTCAGTACTAAATATCTGTAGTCTCACCTATGTATGAAGTGAGATGCTCTCTAGAGGAGGAAAAATTGTGTTTAAGAGAACGTTTCTGAAGGAAGGTGAGGAGGATGAAACATTCTAGAGGATTAAAAAAAAAGAAACAAAATAAACAGGGATGCAGGAACATAAGAATAGAAACGAAAGTCTGGTGGAAAGGACTACACAGAAGCAAAAAAGGAGATATTGTCTTACAATGGAAAATGGAAGAAGGACAACATTTTCTGGGTATGTAATCTCACTGTGGAACAGCACTATTTACTTCAAACTCACTGCTGTGGTTTTTTTACCCAAAAAGTAGTCACTGATCTAGGAGTTACTAAATCAGTGTTTGGAAAGGTCTGGGTTAGCGCAGTACTATCCCTTCCTATTTCTCAGGTATCAGCATTGCCTCGTAGCCCACCAATCTCTATGGGCTGCTCTGAATATACACAGCTGACTGGCAGGCTAGCAGGCACGTGAAATGATTTCATAAACGAGACCTAGCTTCCTACACAGAGCAACATCTCTGAAAGTCATTGGGACAGTTTTTCATCTGGCTGTTGCAGGCTTTATTTTCACAGCTTTCCTGATCATTATGAAGAAGCTTTAATTCAATATCTTTCTATTGATAAACATATTGAAAAATGGGATAACTTTGAAGTTTGATATTTTGAGTTCTATAATGCTGTTCAAATCAGTCGACCTGTACTTGCTTATTGCTGTTCTGTCTGCATTGCTTTTACTGCTTTCATGTGACAGTAACAATTGAAATCCTTCTTAATATTATGTTCTCAGTGTGTTAGGCCTTGTATTAAGAGAATTTCTGATGGCTGATCCCTGTGATTCCACATTTGAAATCAGCTTAATTTTTTCGCTAGCAAGTGAAATCTGAGATTTGTCCATCTACCTAACATGCTATTTACTGTTATGCCAGAAGAGAAAGATGGGAGAGCAAAAAGAAATGTACATTTAAAAAGCCTAACCACAGAAAGACAGCCAGTACTCCTATGCTAACTTTTACTTCACAATCAGCCCCACAGCTTTCTGTAGTAATATAATGTGCATCTCCTTGATAAAGAGAGGTTCTTCTTTGGAGGTTGACAATCCATGATCACAATAGCAATCATCAAGTGGCCTTGCTTCAGAAGTTATTGCTCTAGACCAGTATCTATATATGCTGGCTTTCTAAAGTGGCTGGGTGCTTTAAACCTTGACATTCTCTTAAGAAGCCCTATCGAGCACTGCCATAGATCCTAATTTAGGTTTTATCTCTTCTTACCTGTCTGTTTAAAAGCAAATGTAACACATCAAAGAATAAGACACACGTGAAACAGTGCTAACGATGCTGGCCAATTGGCTAGGTTGAGTAACGAGGAAGAGAATTAGGGAGGCAGAAGAAAGAAGGTTGTATTACCTGGAGTTTTTTCTAACACAATTTTTGATCGCAATATAAAATTGTGAAACATTTTAAAAAGGTCATGTTTTCCCTTCTGTTTGTGTGTTCTCACTACAGTATGTGAGTATCCTTCTGAGTATAAAGGGGACCATCTTATGTCTTCCCTGTTCCAGGTGTTGTGTTGAGCGGGAACACACAACCATAAGGATGAAGGTTACTACTGTGAATAGTGATGGGAAGAGAGGAGGGTTTTTTTCTGAGTTCTATACTGTTTTTACATTTGATAATTTCACTACAGTGTTGTGTAAAGAGAGCTAAAGTGTTGTGTAAAGATAGCTGCATCACCAAGGTTGATGGTGGAGGAAATGGAAGAAATGGAAGATGTCTTCCACAGAGGTTGCAGCGTCTCCATCTGCTGAGGTTTTCAAGTCTCAGCTTGGGAAAGCCACAGCTGACCTGGTCTAGCCCTGGATATAGTTCCACTTTGGGCAGGAGGCTGAACCAGATATCTTGTAGAAGTGCCTTCCAGCTCAATGAGTAGTCAGGGAAGGCATGTGAGCTGTTGAACACGTGGCAACATGCAGTGATGCTTTCAGCCTCTGACTCCCCTATGTGAGATCAGGAGAATGGCCCATCCCAGGGCATGAAGTTTGTTTGGAGGAGAGGCAGTGCAGAAAGAGGCACATCAGAGAGGAGCATTGCTGGCTCAGAGCAATTTGGAGCTGATACTTCCTTCTCATATTTGTTACGTGTTTTTAAAAGTTATTAAGGTTCAGGCTAGGAGATATTGTCTTTAGTGTTGTTCTGTCAATGGCCTTGTGTATGATACTAAAGAATGATAAAACACTTCTTGCCTTATTGCATTGTTCAGCTATACATTGGCATGCTGTAGCATACCCCCCATCTGAAATAAAACAAGATCAGAATATGTCTTGATATTAGGCAAAATTTCAGCTAGAAATCATCTCATAGTTTGTTTTCTACAAATTTAGCTTAATCTGAGATTCCCGGTAGATCAGACCTCATTTACAGACCACTTTGCATCTACATTACTATAATGTGTTTACACACCTTAATTTGAAAAGAAGCAGGACTATGTTTAGAGTATTTAGGTTCATATTCAATAGCCTCTGGTTATCCAAACTGCTGTTGACTTCAAGAATGAGGGCATTGATTTTGGTTGTTTTGGTCTGTACTTTTTTACCTTAGTTCCAACTATAAACTGCAGTTCAAAAGCAATCTGCAGTTATTCATTGAGTTTGGGGATATTTTTTATCTCAGGGTCAGGCTGGATTCTTACAATTCTGATCATTCTTCAGACCAAAATGCAGATCTGCTGACATCAGCCACACACTTTCCCATCAGCGCGCACACATAGTTGCATCAGGTTATAACAATTTTGCTGCCGATGTAAGCAAAAAAAATAAAATAAAATAGGAATTAGGTAATTGTCTTGCCACTACTGAAGTTGTGTGAGGTTCAGTCTTGTTCAACAAAAATAATTTCTTCACAATCACATGTTAGAGTAGAATTAAATGCTGGAGTGTATGCCTTAAATTTGAAGTAGAAAAATGAGAGTAGAACTGTCATGCATGACCAGCAACTGGTAGTTTATATTGCCATGATAGACATTCTGTAGCTAATGCTAAAACAGCTTTTTAATTTAAAACATATGCACCCATTTCCAGCAAATACAGAGTTATTGATCTGTTTTTCTTTTCAGTTGCCTGTAATGCCTTATACGAAAAAAAAAAAAACTTTTCTGAACTCTCTCACACATGGATCTTGCAACCCTGGTAAGGTTGGGAGGCTGAATCAACTATTGTTCCGTAGTACTTGTGTCAAATATTTTCATAGCCAGCCAGATAGACACTAGAAAGTACTTGTAAGTACTTTCACACCAAATTAGAAATTTTATCAAAAGCAATCATTTGCGAAAAAGTACCTACTAGGTATGGCCTCATTTATTCTTTTGCTGCCTAAATCAAGGGACAGAAACTACAGATGGGTTTTCAGGAACTCTATGAACAACAAGTAGTCAAAATGAAAAATTACCAATTTTCAGACTGCATTTTTTCTATGAGCTATTTGTCGACTACCCAAAAATAGTGAACTCCCTTCACAGAAATTAGAATCAACACATACAGGAGGAAAAGTGAAGCATTTCTCAAGTAATGTAATTCTTCCTGCAGAGCTATGCTTTTTTGGGGTACATGAGGTACATGAGGATATTCAAATTATATCTTCTGAGGCAGTGAAATTAGTGAAACAAAACTGTAGGTTGTTATTGCAGCTTATATAGCAGTATTGTGCCAAAGTGCACATTTCTTTAGTAGAGATGGAAGTACCTGAGATGTATTGAATAAGGCTTTGTTTCCTTGCAAAACTAATCTTTTTATACACATACACACACACATATTAATCATGATTACACTTTAAATCTGGAATCAAATACCATTTGGTTTCAAGCAGACCTTGTCTAGATGTCAGTAGTTAGGTGTATTTCATGTTCTGGCTGATATTTTATAGGCTATAAAACTGTCTTGCTGTGTAGAGCATTCATAGAAAAATAACATTCCAGTCATGTAAGTTGTATAAAGGTGAGTAATAGTAATGTGGTTTTGCTGGAAGAAGGCAAAAATTGTGTAAGAGGAGTTTAGCAAGAAGGAGGAGAGAAAGAGACTTTAACAGTTTCAATTCCTTTACAGTCTTGTGGTTTGGGAAGGAATGCTGGAGGCAATTCTGAGAACTAAATTGTTATGGTAGCTTAATTCAATAGACTATATAAAACCAAATTTAGTCTAAGATGTGCCTGTATTGTTAACTCCTAATGTACATTTCCCAGAGTGATAAAACACTTGAAATGAAACTTCCTATAAATATTTACTAGCACTGACACATACCAGTGCAAGAGCAGCCCTAATCTGACAGAGGGAACCACTCAGCTCAGGGATTGTGACCACATGATATAGGGACTCGTGCTACGTAAAATGGCAACAACGGAAGCATAAAACTCCTTGAGCCCTCTTTTGAGATGTGATTTTGTTAATATCTAAAGTGTTATGAAATTAATCTGTATGGAAAAGAAAAAATGGATGTACAAGTAATTGTACAAGAGCAAAGATAATTATTATATCTTATTTACAGGTGATGCATATCTTTTTAAATGAGAGTCTCGTTTTTCATTTTTGTATACATGGAATCATTTTTGCCAAGGTTGGTAAGACTAAAGAATAATATGTAAATGTTCTACTCCAGTAGGGTTAGAATATATTCTAGATTCTCGTGTTACAGCTGTTGAATATGACGTCTTGTGCACAAGCATTAGTATTATGTTCTTATAGACAATAAAAATAAGTTAATGAAACTTGCCTACAGCTGCAAGCAAGTTGTCAAAATGTGAATCCATGCAACTGTTTCCTTGGAGCTTGATATAGTCATCTTAAGGAGTCTCCAGAAAAGGTCCTGTAAAATCCAGGGAGTGGAAGGGAGAAGATGAAGAGATGTTGACATAAAATACATACTGACCTCCCCAAATTTTATTTGTTTTTAAATATAACAGTCAGATTGTAAATCATTAAGTTGACTTCAGTTATGCTACCAAAATGAGTGAGAGAGACATGATTTACAAAAGGTGACTACTGTATTTTAAGAAGCTTAGAGTTGGGAAAAACAGATGAAATCTGAAGCCAAATACATAACCTGATTAAACTCAACATCAGATATGTTCATCAAAAAATTTTGAATGAGGAGGAAAGGAAATTATTAAAATCCTGTATCATCAGGTGCCCTCACGGTAAATCCTAAAGCAAAACAAGCCCTTACAGAGTGGAGGTAACCAAAAAGAAACCAGAGTAAAACAGGAGTGTACATAGATTGCACTGTCTTCCCTACATACCCAGAAAGGCAGGAGCACAACCGTGTTAGGATACTTGAGAAAGATCCCTCCCTAAGCTGAAAAGACATTCCAGTTTAGATGTTTCTCCTCAAAAAAGACAGGCACAGAACTTCAGTTCTTGCCCATCACAAACAGCCCAGCTCAAAAGTAGAGGTAGGAAGTGTGTCTAAGCTCTCTCTGAGGCCTGCCAAGCCTAAGGCAAGTTGCAGAGGCCAAGGGGCCAGCATTGCAAGTCGGCTGAGACAGCAGAACATGCAAAAGAAATCATTATGGAGCTTCTCGAAGGGGAATAAGGTATTTTGGCTACCTTCTAGCTACACTTCTCTGCAAATTAGAAAAAATATGTAGAAAGTTTTCAATTAAATGAGTCATACTCTAGTCACATGTATGTGACAAGAAATCCCGAGTTCTACCATATGTCCAAAGTTGTATAGGGGCAGAGCAATACCAATACCATGAAAACTCACCAGGCTGTTTTGCCACACATTACATCCAGATGAATCGTCCAGGACAAAAAAAACTCTTTCCCTTAAGAGAAGGAATATAATGGAAAAATTCCTTATGTGTATTTAAGATAAATAATTATATCTGATCCCTTGATTTCAACAACTTTATTATGGCATTACTGTGAGGAAGTTTACAGTGGTGACATTTGAATTCTCTTCTGTAAATCAAAAGGTTTTTACACTGGTATTTTAGAAATTCCTTAGTTTGTGACTTTCTTATTCCCTTATGGAAAAGGAATCTTGTTTTCTTCACTGTGTATATAGAACAGACATGCCTTTCCAGAACAGTGGAATATTAAGAGGCGCAGATTTGCCAGAAACCAGAGGAGTGTAGTCAACATATGTAGCACTGGCCTAGAGGATGCACAATCAGTTGTGTGATGCACAACTGCCCTTCCACTCATGTCTGTTGTGGCTGGAATTGAGTCTAGTCCTGTGCCCACGTAAAGAGGAACGTCCTTTTGTCATATGCACTTCCCACATCCATTTACCACGGAAATTATTGCACAATGGGTCAGGAGTACAAGAATGCTTTCCCAGATTCACAGTATCTGGTATTTCCATTTACCTTGTAACTTCATTTGCAAANTGCCAGAAACGAGAGGAGTGTAGTCAACATATGTAGCACTGGCCTAGAGGATGCACAATCAGTTGTGTGATGCACAACTGCCCTTCCACTCATGTCTGTTGTGGCTGGAATTGAGTCTAGTCCTGTGCCCACGTAAAGAGGAACGTCCTTTTGTCATATGCACTTCCCACATCCATTTACCACGGAAATTATTGCACAATGGGTCAGGAGTACAAGAATGCTTTCCCAGATTCACAGTATCTGGTATTTCCATTTACCTTGTAGCTTCATTTGCAAAGTGCACTCTTGGAAAAATAGGGAGTACGTCTTGTCTTCACAAGCCATATTCAGGATACTGACAATTATTTCTTCATTTTGCTGGTTTAAACCTTAAATTTTTCAATCAAAAAAAAAATTAAACTATGTCTATAAACCTATTGTAAATGAGAACAGAATTAAACTTAACAAACTTTCAAACTTTACAGTTTGAAAAAGGGAGGAGAGAGAAAAGTATGTTACAATTTTCTAGCAATTTTTTTTCTTTACGTAAACCCTGACATTGTCACAATGTAATTGATTAATCTTTTGTGAACTGTGCCTTTCTGTTTCATTCAGTGCTTCTAAGACTGCTTCTCTGGAGAGTACATGAAGTTTCCAGAGATCTGTTTTTGTAATCTTAAATGGTTAGTCTTTCAGCTCCGGTGCTACCAGTGTGATTTTAATTTATCAATCTGCTGTTCAGTGAAATGCTGCAGAAACACTTCAAAGCCTAAACCCATCACTTATTCCTACGCTTGTCAATGACAGTCTTCTGTACTTGTCAAACCAAGTTAAATGACACTCCTGCAATGTATACAATATTGCTAATAAATTGGATAATCAATCACATGTGCACGGTTTGACAGTTGTACTTTGAATAAACTGAATTTAAAATGCATTTTTAAGAGGCAGGACTCATTACTCTTGTACTGGGAAAAAAATACCGTATGGACATCAAGAATTTCTCAGTCAATCTATACAATTAAAGGACACCTTGGGAAATGGTTAGGCCACTTGACACTGGAAAGTTTTTTCATTACCTTAGGATAATATGTTTCCATGAGAAACATAAGTAATTGGAGATTACTTTAGATGACGGAAAATAGCTTAACAGCAGGAGGGGAAAAGACAGAGAGACATCAAGTAGATTTATTCAGGTTTCTTTCCATGGAAAAGCTACAATGCAATATTATGTTTCTAAAAAGCATCAGGCTAACAATGTTAAGTATGGACTGTCCCTGCAGCCACAACAAGTAGTTTTTGTTGGGAGTAATGCTTAGCATGTAGCTGTACAGAAAACTGTTCGGGCTAAATTTCACCTTGAACTCCCTGTATCACTTATGCCCGTTTGGCTGCCATAAATCACTCCCAGACCAGATGATCTCCAGTGTCTCAATATTAATCTTGATGTCTTTGCTATCATGTGCTTCACAAGCTTTACTTAATACTCTATAGGGAAATGTCTAAGTGACCAAATTAGTGACTATGTCACTGTTTGTGTATAGCCAATTTTGAATATTTGCCCAAGTTTTGCCTCAAATTCAGGTTGGAGAGTATGTTCAGCAGTTTCCCCAAAATATATTTCATTGAGAAAATAGTTTGGGGGAGAGAGGATGAGCATAAAGAAGTGACATACCTGAAGACGAAAAAAAAAATACAGCCTAATCATATTACCGATAAATTCTACCTAGTTCCTCC
Organism: Chauna torquata; assembly: GCA_013399475.1. Classification (NCBI taxonomy): domain Eukaryota; kingdom Metazoa; phylum Chordata; class Aves; order Anseriformes; family Anhimidae; genus Chauna; species Chauna torquata. Next base: position 56,011 of record VXAL01002730.1, on the reverse strand, counting down.
AGAAAGATAATTTGACAGGTGCAGGAAACAGAGTACTGTATGTCAGCCAAATTATTTTATGTATACATGCCTTGATTGGGCAAAATGTACCTCTTTGGACTAAGATTTCCCAAAAGCTTTTCAGATTTGCAGAAAATTTTCTCCACTTACAATACTATACTCTTGTCAGTACTTTTTAATATCTGATTCCACATTCCACCTCAGAAAAGTAAATAAATAAATAAACCAACAAATACTATCTTGCACTTACTAATTGAATGAACACACAGAATGAGAATAATACTTTATTAACTTCTGTTTACAAAGCTATTAAGAAAATTGATCAGCAATTGAAGTATGCAAATAGTAGGTTATGTCCAATCATTTGGCATTTTGGGACAAGTGGTTGGGGGTTAAGATGGTAATTTTTTGGTTTTAACCATACTTATTTGCCTTCATAATAATATGGAAATGAATGTAAAATACTTTTCTGTAATTACTTGTCCTCTTCTGGCTCCCTCTTTTTTGTTGTAAACCTACAAGAATATATTAGTTGAAGGAATCACTGACAAAGTTTATCTTCTGACAAGTATGTCAGCAAGAAGCAGAGTTGAGACTATTGTCTTTCTCTGCAGAATATACAGCCTGAACTGCAAAACAGAAGCATTCTTTCACTTCTACCAGCATCTTCAGCCTTAACTAAAATTGGATCATTTCTAAATTAAAGGTGGGATTCAGCCCACACATTTCCCTAGCTGTGGAAACTGGTAGTGAGTTTATCAATTAACGTGTAAATTAGCACCAGTTTAATTCTTGTCTTTGGGGAATGTGGATAACCACTGAAAAATGGCATCTCTGCTTTTTTTCAATAGCTTATGGAAGTCATTGCCATCTGATTGATTTTCTAACAGGGAAACTTTCCATCTCCCATTGCTTACTCCCCAAATCATCTAGTTATGCTCCCCTCACTCTTTTTTTAAATAACACATCAGTTTAGACTGATTCTCTTTTGCACTCAACAGGAGCAATTTCTAGCACTCTTTCTATGGGACAAGAGAAATGATTTTACAAATGACTAGAATACTAGTTTCAACAATTATATTGATATGCGCCTCCTGAAGAGAATTTGATTGAAGGAGTATAGCTTTTTTATTTAATATTTTTATCCAGCCCTGACAACAGAGAAGCAATTGACAGTATAAATTGTGATAGTGCTGTCAATTGAATTAAGATACATTATGTCTGGTTTGTCAACATTTATGATTTAGAAGTACATCTCTGTACCTGTGGAAAGAAGAAGCAGTATTAGCTAAGGGTGACTCATGTGCAAGACAGAAATTCTTGTTGCCATAAAAACAACAAAAGTTATTTCTGCTCTGTTCTGCATTAACTCTTCTAAAATCAGAATAACTGCTTTGAAGTCTGTTACCCTAACTAGTATTTGGAGCAAAGTAAATTAAAACAAGGTGTGACCATTGGTTTATAAAAATCTTTTGTGGGTCTACAACAAAATGCAAGAAAGGCTACACTATGACAATATATTTTCAATATGCAATATCATCAGATAAATAAAGACATAACATCTAGAGGCTTACTTCAAAGATGCAGAAGCATAATTTTGCATTTGTCTAACTGACACACATACAACTGTGGATGTACGCAGGGAAGTTGAATGTGTACAGCATTATAACTCTGAGAATCTGGTCTTTTGGGAACACTTTATTCTTCAGGCATGCAGAATTTAAAGCAGGCTAATAGTTAAGTAAGATGTAACCAAAAGAGACAGCTTGTACAAGACTGTCTTGTTGATACTGGGTCAGAAAAAGGAACTATGACTTTTGCTTACCAGAAACACATTTTATTGATGAGTTTTCTTTGCCTCAGTGTGAGCTTTAGGGTGCCTTACTGTCTTCCAGCAGCAACATGCACACAGGTCTGCTGTTAGTGCTGCAGAGGTGGCATATGTTTGTGGGTAAGTAATCTGCCTGTTTACAGTGCCATTATGAAACCGCTGACTCCACCAGTTCACAGGCTCGTTTAAACCTTTCTCTGTTTCCGACTTGCTGAGCGTTTGGTATTCTACACTGCACGAGTGATTTCCCGCAGCCTCTGTAACACAGGTTGGTGGGTTGCTAAGGAATAACTCTCAAGAGGTTAAGAGCCCTGCAGTATCCTTGACCTCAGTGCTGGTGATTATCTGAGCTAATTTTCTGCTTCGTGTTTTGTACTACAGCACTGACCAAAGCTTATGTCTGTCCCTTGGCATGCATAAGAAGTGAGAACAATTATGGCTGTAGATAGAGATTACACTGTGAAAGCAACTAGTACATCTCTCTTCAGCATATTATTACAAGTGAAGCATCAGTATTCAACTTAAAAAAAAAAAAAAGGAATGAAAACAAAATTGAGTTTCGTTTGAAAAGCAGAAGAGATTTTCTTCTCCAAGGTCATCCATTTATTGTTCTTCTAATTGTCTATGGTTCACAGTCTCTACAGTATACACCCAGGACAGCTGCTTCACAACAAAGAGCACTAGGAATAGCCTTTATAAAACCCCAGACCTCTAAGGGTCTTATGATGTCTTGTGTCTGTGGGCTGTTAACCCAGCAGTCATAGAAAAGAACACTTAACCCCAGTTAATGCTGCTGATGCATTGCCTGTGCTGCCACAGCTGCAGCTAAAGTTTCAGAGAGGGAGAAACAGATCCAGACCATAGATATAAAGAAGGATCCACAACAAGATGTTCCAAAGTTTCAGACACATCCCCCATTACCAGTCTTTATTGAATAAGGATCAACACTTACAGATAAGGTCCTACAGTTCTATTCTCCTGTTATTTTAATAGATAGGGTGGAAGGATAAATGTCTTATCTCCATGACCAAAGCTTGAATTCAGCCACCTTTCTTTCAGGGTACTAAGTAACGATAAAGGGAAGAAAGAAGTGAGCCCCTTGCTGTGTTCACAGTAGCCCATTCACCTCTGCTATCCACACCTTGAAGGTGAAGTAGCTGGTGCCACATCTTTCCCAATGGTCCCATACAAGGAGTCACTTTGTGTGCAGAACTGGCTCTTTCCTGCTCCATATGAACAGCACTTCCACACAGAAATGCCTTTTACCAATGCAGGGAGATCCTGAATGGCCTGTGGGGAAAACAGAAATTCTCTCCCCACCTCCTGCTAGAATCCCCAGCACAGATGTTGTGGGACATAGAATTTAATTAGCAGGGATGCCCTTGAATCATGAGATTTCACTTACAATAAACTCAGACTAGAAAAGGAAGCAAATCAACTCCTGTTAGCTTGTCAACTGTGCTAGCAGGTCACACTGTTAAAAGCCACAATATGTTTGCTTTTCATACCCCAGCCATGGGGTCACTTATTTTTTGGCAGAATGTTGAATAGAATGAACAAATTGGATAATATTTGCTGCAGCTGAAGCCATGGGTATGCTCATTTCAGAGATTTACTGTCATGCAACATTCAGAAAACCTGCAGTTACTCCTTATCTCAGTAGCAATGGATGCTGCTGAAATAAACCATGCAAAAATGTGTAGCATCTTAACTTTAAAGTTAGAGGCAACATCTGTATCATAGTCATTTAGATAGCTTCTGTTGTAAAACATTTTATAAAACTGCTGGGGTTTCTCCAGGTGAAAAATAAAAATGTAAGGGTAATCCCCCTCTTCCACATCTGTTGCAGCCTTTAAAAGTTTTCATCAGATAATGAATGTTGATAAGCAACATGTCTCTGGGCAACCATAATAACAGTATCAGTTGCTTGTGAAGCAATGAAATATTTTTAAAAGGTAACCAATATAGGAACCCATAAAAGTTTGCAAAAATTCAAGGATTACATTGCCATGTGATAATCAGACTCCAAAGTGTGCTACTTTTTTCTGGTCCCCAAGATGACATTAACCATGTGGAGAATGGTGGGCTGAAATTGTCACTGGTAAAACTGAAGGAATATAAAGGGGTTCATTTTCAAGGCAGAAGTTACCTGAACAGAGAACAGAATAAAAGAACAAAAGTCTTAGGGACTGATTGATGTGCAAACTGCTTCTCTCAAATGAGAAGTATTATTGCAGATTTTACAGTAAATTAAAAAATAAAATGTGCTAAGCCACATTTTTCAATAAAAAAAAAAAATACTGTACCTGATGAATACTGTGTGACAGGATCTCCTCAGTGGTACAATGGCAGAGTGAACAGACGGTAACGAAGGAGATAAACATTTGGTTATCACACCAGAAACTCCTTCCTGCATTTTCCCTAACAAAAATACTCAGACAACAGTAATCAAAACCTCCACTACCTACCCTCATCTGGGAATCTGTGAACTTTTCCCAACCACTCAACCTTCTCTCAAGCCTACTGACTTTTTTTCCCTAGCACGCTCAGATCTCTGCCTGAGACCTCCTTCCTTCCTATGCTCCTGCAGTGCCAGCATTCCCAGGAATGGCTTTGAGACTTCCATGTCATGGCATTTTGCATATGAAAAATTTAATAGTACAAAAGCCCACTTGAGGACCAGCCTTATTCTGTCCTATGGCCCGTAGCTGAGTTGCCACAGAGAAGTATAGCTGCCCTTCAGCCTTACAGCAGCTGCTACAGAGTGAATTATTGTTCATCAGCTTCATGGTCTTTAACCTTGAAAAACTGAATTTATCTTGTCTTTATGCAAATTAAATTAATGTCACTCCAGGTGAAAGGCTTCATGTGACAGGCCTTTTAAATTCAATCTTTTTTTCTTCAAATTGTCTGTCCTCTTCTACTTAAAAATACAAACTGAGTATTAAGTACAGGATTACTGCAGCTATTAATCATGCAGCTAAATAAAACAATTAGCAAACTGTAAATAGCTGTAAGTAAAATAATAGCTTTACTACCTCTTAGTTCCATGTAGACTGGCTGTGGAGTGAAAGAAAAAATAAGAGCTGTTGTGTAGTTTAGGGAAAATTTTGCTAGAGTTTTGTTAAGGTAAAATAGAGGAATGTAATTGCTATACAAGGTCTAAATACTATTATTTAATGTTATTTTGGTTCCTTCACCACATTCAGCTTACCTTCTTCTGGGTTCTAGTCTCCCAGGGCTGTTTTATTTAATGAGTGTTTCATATAGAATGCATGTAGGGTTTTCCTTTCTCAAATAATTTACCAACAGGACTACAGTCAGCTTTCTCACCTGGTGAGTCTCATGATCTTCAATGTTGGTCCAGTATTACGTGGGTAGACAACATGACTTATCCTATCACTAGAGGCTTGGGCACTTGCATGCAAGGGAGAGGTGGAAATTGCCTCTGCTCCTTTGGTGGCTGTTTTTGCAAGTTGCAGACAGGGCAAATTGCAAGCCCTCAAAATCAAAACCTCATGATGAAATGGTAACTGAGGTAATTTAAGCCTGCCAATTCAATTTTTTTTTTTTTTTTTTCCCCCTTTTCAAGCAGTTAACCTCTGAGACCTAGCAAAGGGAAGAAAAGGAGAAAGATATGTGATTAGGGAAAACAAACCCAAAGAACTCCAGAATTCTTGACCTATACTTCAAATTGTGCTCTAAAAGAAAAAAAAAAAAGTTAAAGACATCTTGTTCAATGTCAAAGAGCAGAAATTATCCAGAAATCCATTCCATTTGAAGACAAATTTACATAGAAATCACCATTCATCTCCGTTTATTTTCAGTGAATGTTTTCTTCTCTACTTTGTCCTTCCTTCTTCTCTCCGTTATTTCTGCTTTCTTATTTAAATTTTGTCCTTTTTTTGTGACGCTTTCTTTCTTCATGCCTCTCATCCCTTAATATTCATAATTGTCCTACTGAGACAAGTGAAAAACTTGTGGTTTCTGTTCCTAGTCCTTCATCAGGCAAAGTACAAATCCTTGTGACTTTTCAGTGCAGACCATTTATTATTTTTGGTTCTCTTTTTGGATGTGTGAGGTAGACTTCATTGCTATTTCTTTACCATAAAGGGAGAAAGTGGCTAACGGAATGCAAACATAGGAGGAACGATGTAGGATTAGTTTTGCAATTGACAACTCAAAAAATAGTTTTTCTGTGGACCTTTGCAATTTCCTACCTATATTTGTTTCCCTTGAAGGTGCCTTTCTTTTCCCAGATTGGTATGTATATTATCTTCTGAACCTGAGAGGAAAGGTGTCTCTAACATTATTGCTTGTATCATTCATTTTCCTAACTTTTCTCCTTTTCTTTTTATGGTTGTTTAAATCTTCACAGATGAAAGATTTGGCAAACTCAAGGATCAGCATTCCAAACATTCTAATGTTTTCGATGAATCAAATTCATTGTCTAATCTCTGTCCTCACCTACTCATTCATTTACCAATCTTGCATGTATTTAACAATCTTCCTAGACCACTGATTATGCTATGTTAGCCCAGCAAAGAAGATGGCTTCAGTATTAACTCAGAGAATTACACTATAATGATACTCTAATTACAGAGCTGTGTGCTGTGTTGAATCCTTTCTATATGTGCTGTCAACTGTTTTCACTGTTCTGCTTGTCCCAGGCTTCACATTTCCAAATTTACTACCAAGTGGCAGCTGACAACAGCATTGGCAAACATAATGTACAGTATATGGTTGAGGAAAAGAAGTGAAAGGACTTTGAAAAATGTGTTGGAATGTGAGAGTAAGCCAATATTACCACAAATGTTTTAATCAATGTATATTTTTCTATGAGCCAGTTCATTCTTGTTTTTCTGTGTTTTTCCACAGTGGTTATGTCTTTGATTATGATTACTACAGAGATGATTTCTACAATCGGTATGTGTGGTTACATTTTTATACATCCTACACCATTTCTACTGTTTGTTTACAATGTAATCACATCTTTTGGTTAGGCAGATCTGTTTTGATTTTACATATTATTCATTTCATCATTTCTATTCTGTATCAGAAGAAGACTATTTGAATATATCACAAACAGAGAAGATTACCACCCACTGTCTGCTCATTAAACAGTTCTGTTGGTATTAGCCTTCTCTGAGAGCTTCTGGGGCATTTTCCGTGCTGAAGAATTTAATGGTAATTTAATTGCTCAGTATTTCTTTCCACAGAGTTCTTCCAGTCTTACTTTCTCTGGAGCATATAACAGCTGTAAAATATTTCAGTTCTGATGCTTGAGTCTTTTTCTTTCATCCATGTATATGAAAAGATGTAGGCTGTCTCCTGAAATATGTGTTTTTTCAAGCATCTTCCAAGAATGTTTAGAAGTCTAGAAGGACCTTGAGGGAAGTCAGACAGTTGAACAGCTTATGTATTTCCATAGTAGGAAAAGACATGTGGATACTCGAGCAAGTGGAGACTTGTGCCTTGAGTACATGCACACAGCCTAGCTCAGCACTGCGGAAATTTTAAGGTATTCATTCAGATGTAGCGGAATCACCAAAACACAGGCCTAACATAGATGGCCACAGATATAGAGATCCAGCAATGTTGTGTCTCTGCATTGCACTAGCGTGGTTTAGCATAGGCCAAATGAGTCAGAGGAGAACACAGCATTGCCCCGCCAACCTCTAATCTGAGATTTCTTTTAAGTATAGTAGCAGACAGCAGCAGAGGAGTGGTTTACACCCTGAAATTAAGTTGTCCTGTGCTATATACCTTTCTGTTTATAAACATTGTAGAAAAAGTATAGAAACAATGGTTTTAGTTTTGTCTTTTCCTGGGATTTATTCAATTCAAGCCACTTGGTTTGTTTTCTCATATAAATGGCCATGCTCACCTTGAACAGAGATAAAGAGAGTGAGCTATAAACACATGGAGTAAAAGCCATCAACTCAGTTTAATCCTGCTGAGTCCAGCCTTGACAGTGGGAGTAGCTCCTCACCTGGAAGAAGTTAACTTCCACAGGCTTGTGTTTACTTTCCCCAAGGCTGCTGCTCTGAATTTCATCAGCGGATTTGCATGTATTTCAGAGTGCTGTTTCTGATCTATGCCACCTGAACATGAAAGTTATGAGTCTTTAGGTTTTTCCCTAATTCTGTATATTGTGGATAACACAGATGAACAAGAATGGTTACACTTCCACAACAAAAGAAATACTTATGGTACATTAAAAGTTGTTTCTGTGGTACTTGGTGTCTAGGTTGGGGATTGCCTTACTACGGAAAACCACTGACAGTGCAGTATCCATAAATCTATTCAATAACATAATTCTCTGATTTAGAAATTTTTCAGGATTAAGATAGCACCATTTTAAAACCCAAATATAAGGTTGGCCTCAGAGGGCTGGAAATGCTGATCTGCTGAAATTAAAAGTTTAGGAGGTTAAAGGTCTCTGTTAGATCCAAGGTAATGGACATCGAAGATAAGAAGCTTTATGTGACAATCATGGAAGAGAAAAATCCATGGAGAGTTTGATGCACTATCACACAGATCAACATGCTTACAGGAAATATAAATGAAATTAATTCATGATTCTCTGAATTTCTGAACTAGGTCTAGTTTTTTAATATTCATTACTTTTCCAAACTCACTTGAATTATTCAGGGTGAATACACCTATCTTATCTTGACTGAAGTAGTTATGGGGTCAGAAAAGGGTGGCAAAACTGGTTACTGTTGTGAAATAAAATCTGTATGAGGACAGACTGACAAGATCAGGACTGCACAATTTAGAAGGAAGGCGGAGAAAAGGCACTTTATATGCACATCAGTGGTTATGGGAACAAAGCATCATTTTAGAACTGAATCACAGAATCACAGAATCATAGAATGATTTGAGTTAGAAGGGACCTGAAAGATCATCTAGTTCCAACCCCCTGCCATGGGCAGGGACACCTTCCACTAGATCAGGTTGCTCAAAGCCCCATCCAACCTGGCCTTGAACACTTCCAGGGATGGAGCATCCACAACTTCCCTGGGCAACCTGTTCCAGTGCCTCACCACCCTCATAGCGAAGAATTTCTTCCTTATATCTAAACTAAAGCCACTCTTCTTTATTTTAAAACTGTTACACCTTTTCCTGTCACTACAATCACGATAAAGAGTACCTCCTCATACTTCCTGTAGGCTTACACCACCCTCACCCTCACCCCAGAACTGAGCATTTATGTTAGCCGTTTCTCATATTACAAGCACAAGCAGAACAGGCAGTGTACTTTGAAACTAATAAAAAGAAGTATCTTTTTAAAGGCAGCATGTCATTGAAATATGTAGAACTTCATGCAACAAAATACCAAGACCAAAAGCTTTACATAGTTTCAAAATAAAAATAAAAATAGTAATATTATATAACAGTGCTTTTTCATATTTCAAAAAGGAAACAGTTTCCCATTTCATTGCATTATCTAAATATGAACTATTGAAAGCTACAAAGAAAATCACCTTTGGACAAATAATTGCATAATGATCTATTGCTGAACAGTTCTTCTGAAATACTTTGTTCCAGTAATGTTAAATGGGAGACTGTGACCAACCTGTAGATGATCCGATATAATAAAGTATAGGAGTGACAACAAACCATAATATTTCTGTAAAAATTAAAAAAAAAAGTTTTAGTGTTCATACAGAATTGTTTGGTTATGCTCACAAGAGCTAGAAACTGCTTATTTAGTCAGAATATATTCAAGACCATGGAGTTCAAGTTCAAAAGGAGTGACAGGATCTTTATGACGTATGTTGTAAGCAGCTATGGAAAAGGACAGAGCCTATATTGTCTGCAGGGTTAAGGTGCAGACAACTGAAAGAATCCTGGGATTTAAACATTAGGTGTTTACTCGCTAGAAAAAGGGCTAGAGGACTTAAGTTCAATTCTGCTTCCTGATAAGTATGCTGTTAGACAGTGTGGCAGAGTGAATTACTGTTTCTTGTGTGTCTGTTTTCAAATATGTTTCTATCATATCTACCTACCCAGACAGGGGACAGTAGTTAGAATTGTGAAAATTAATCATTAAGTTATAAATTTACATAGTTACTAGTTGCAATTATCATGTGAACAGAACACAATACTTCCTGAGAATGTTGCTTGTCCCTCTACTTCAGTCTCAGAACTGGAAACCTTCATTTTCTGAACTATCTTCTGATCTGTTGTGTTCAGAGCCCATAAATTTTATACTCTAAATATATCAGTATGATATTTGATTACTATGATTACTTTTTCTATTGCCTTTATTTTTTTCTATGCAGATTAATCAGCTGCTGTTGATAACTGTTTTTAAGATTGGGGTATTCTGTTTGGGAACACTAGTTGATTTTGGCTGTAGAGTATTTTCTAGTGACTGTAGTGGTAATTCACTGAATATATACTTACTACAGTGGTTTGGGTTTGAACAAGACTAACTTTTTTTTTTTTTATTATTATTAACCATGCTTCAGTATTTCAGTGATTCTACATCAATCCGTTATTTCATAAAGAGAAGCTATGACGGGTCCTCTTTTCTGTCAATTTTAAAGGATATACAGTTCCCTCACTAGAAACTGCTGGATATTTCTTTATGGTGATGGTCAGCTCCAGAAAAGTTCGTTTATTTTTCTGTCTGTAAGGATAGCAGATAGATAGAAAAGTAGAATCCGAGCCATGCATGTAGTAAAGAAGCTGAAATGTCACTACGACAAATTGTACTGCTGTTAGTTGTGTACGATGAAATAATTTGGACCTGTGGAAAGCAGGTTATGGATTTTCCATACTGTAAATAACAGAGTGCCATAAAGCATCCCTCATTTAAATGATGTAAAACCTGAGCTATGCACTGGGCTGTGACTAAAATCCAAATATGGCACTTAATGTGCATAGGTCCTTGAAATCTAGTTTGACTGTGATATAAAGTGATTATGATTTCAAAGGGTAATTTTCTCAAAGATAACATGAAAATTTAATTGACAGAGCTTCCATGACATGAAATCACAGAAGATTTTATGGAGTCTAGCTGACTTCATCTTTTCTAGGTTGTTTGATTATCATGGCCGTGTCCCCCCACCACCCCGTGCAGTGATACCACTGAAGCGTCCTCGTGTGGCTGTGACAACAACTCGCAGAGGCAAAGGGGTTTTTTCCATGAAAGGAGCATCACGATCCACCTCAAGTGGGGCTTCTTCCTCAGGATCCAAATGTGAGTTGCTCATATGAGTTGGATTTTATTGAAACAATGATCATATGAGTTTCTGCAAGCAGGCAACTTCCACCATATAGCTCTTTTGTAGTCATTTGTTACACTCAGCATTTAGCTTGAAAAGCTTGTTTGGTTACCAAAGGTGCCACACCTTTCCTGCAAGAGAAGATTGGTGTAACTTTTGAAGGAAATCCATTCAAAAACATTTGACCCTTGGCCTCACTTCCTTGGCCTCAGAAGAAACCTGTTTAAAATCTCCTATCATCCTGACTGTTTATGCACCATGAGGTCTTGTGAACAGCTGATCATAAAGCAAAGCTAATAATCTTGTTGTAGACAGACTGAGACACACTGCTTTCTCTTGAGACTTGGTGGTTGTTTCCACTCCTATGTGAGGTGTGGAGGGTGGGCTGGGGCAGGGAAGGGAGGGAGGTTGGGTTGTGTGTGCTTTTTTTGCCAGTGTTTCCTTTGAAGGTAGAAAGAGGCAAAATGTCTTTGCTCGTTCTAAAGAGAGTGCAAAACAGGATTGGCAACTTGGGGTTATTCAATCCCTTCTCAGTGAGTCGGCCTTAGAAGAGCTGATGAACAGCAGGCATTCCCTCCTACATGCTCACCAACCTTCCCACCCTGTAGTATCTCCCAGGAACCTCATCTTCCTCTCCGTGCATCTTTCAGCACCCACCTGTCTTCCCCTGCCCCTTATGTGGAGTGATACTGCCCTTGGAAGCGTCACTGGAAGAGGAAGAGAAAGATCAGGTAGGGATCAGATATTAGAAAGAATAAAGGGACTTCAATAAGACACATGCAGTACCAGACTGGCCAATAAAGCATCATGCTGTCTTACACATAAGCATAAAGTGAATCCACCAAGAGTACACCTTTCTGGAAAAGGGGCTAATTATGGCATTGAGATGAGACACTTACATACTCTACATGAATAACCTATCCTAACCTATCCAAATCTCGCACACTAGCATCTAACAAAGAAGGTAGAACTCTAGTGAGTCCATTAGGATCCATTCTTGATCCTATTGTATGAAATGATGATATTGAAGACCTTGAAAGAAAACATGTAATAAACATGCATGTGACTGAAAGAATGGAACTGTGATAACCAGAGCAAAAGATAATGTTGTACACTGAGGAACGAGGAGCTCAGGCAATTTCTTGGAAAGGATGATGTTCTGGGAAAGAGGATCTGTTGTCTCAACAGCTGAATCACACACAAGTCTCTGGTGAATGAGTTGGCTAGATGTCTGTTACCAACAGTGGGAGCTTTGATACCTAGCACGCACGAAAACATAAATTCAGGTATTGTAGTATGAAGCTCACTCGCATCCTAAGTGGATGTCTGGGAGTAGTAATACTTCCTCTGTTCTGTGGAGGATGAACATGTACTGAAATATGATCCCTAATATCAATTTAAAAGAAAGCATACAACTCAAGATCTTCACTTTAGTAGATTTAGAATTTAAATTATTTTGCCAGTCTTTTCTTTTGGTTGAGTCTTTGGGTTTTCCCATAGTGAATCAAAGCTTTTGTTAGCATATACGGTTACAGGTTCACTCATTGCATATCCTTCATTTTTTACTGATGCCTTATCCATATGAAAAGTTAGTAGTATCAATGCATTCAATTCACTACATATCCTAAAGGGTGGTCTAACAAGAATGGGCTTTTTGAAATCACTTTGTCTCAAAGAAGATGAACTATTTTCAGATGAATTTATACATACATATATTCCTTGTTGTCTGGAACAAGAATATCTCCAGAATTCTTCTAGAGAGCCAAGGATGTTAGCATATCACAGGAGATGTCAAGGAAATCTCTCACTCTGAAATTTGGATTTTCGTTGTAATGAATGGAACAGAGCATATTACATTAACATATAGATATCTACTCCTGAGAATAATCTCCAAATGTGCTTTATTACTCACTCTGCATTTCAGAAAATGTTTCATAGTCCTGTGTCAGGGATTAAGTAGTGCTTAGTGATGATTACAGGATTCAACTTTAGTCCAGGTATGAGTACCCATAGCCATTTGCTATGAGACCTCCAAAACACTGCCTGCATAACATGACAAATGTTGCAGAACCTGTAAATTATTTAATGGAATTGCAGTCAGGAGTTTGGAGATCCTAACAGGCAGTGCTGTGCTTCAGTGAAAGCATCCTTCAGTGTATTCAGGTGTTATGTGAATTCTACAATTGTCAGTCTTGGAGCTCCAGGTGACAAGATCATCTTTGGATCCAGCTTTTAACACTGAAGGGACAGCTGCAAGATGCATCACTAAAAACATGGGCCCTCATTTTGACCCCAGTGGGTTTCCACCCTCTGTTCTTTACAATGGCAATTGGAACACAATTGCAGAGAACATCTATTGTGCTGGAAAAAATTGCAGAAAATACTCTTTTTGCATGCAGCACACCTGAAAATAAATTGGTTGATTATTTTTTTAAGAGGAGTAAGGCACACAGTATACAGACTTTCATGCTTGATTTCCCCATAGAATTATTTCCCTTTTTGTCAAGTCCAACTAACTCATCTTAAAGGTAGAAACATGATTTTGTTGACTTGGGCAGGAATGTAATCAGCTTATTTTAAGACTTTTATCAGAGAAATAACCAAGCTGCTCCCTTAGGGGCTTCAAGCTAGAAAGCAGAGAATGTATGCTATTTTATAGGAAAAGTTTTTATATTGAATTGTGGGATGAAGCTGGGCAGTATTTCATTGCCCCTTACTCTACAGTGCTAATCTGAACCCCTTGAACTAATGCACTGTTGATTCTAATTTTAATTCATTGCTAGTTAAATAAAGGATCTCTTCAATAAGAAGAATTGTAGTTTGTGGGAAGGAAACTATTTTGGGCTTTAATGACATTCAAGGCCATAAACCAGCTTAATGGCACATTCCTATGTCAAAATGGCATGGCATACGCTTGAAAGATTTCACCCCCAAACAGCAAAACTCTCATGAGATCACATGCCCTAATAGACTTTTCAGATATGAGTAGCAATCTCATAGGTGTAACTGTTCTCATAGCTGCTCTCCACACTCAAACTGCATCCAGAAAATGAACCCATATACGTAGTAGTAAAGGTCAGAACACAGTGGACCCCTCTGTGAAATCAGCAGAATTAGAGCAACTCATTTCTGAAAACCAGCAATCCAAAGACAGAAGTTTGTTCTGGCACACAGCAAAGATGTTACAAAAGAATAATACCAAAAATGCCTTGCTCACTGATAAGAACATCTGCAAGATGCAAGAACATCTCCAGTGCAGTAAATTCTTGTTCTACCAAGAAGGGGCAATACGTGCGCAAAGTTTGCTTTCAAGACAAAAAATAAGTCAGGACAATTTGATTTCTTTTTTGAATCTAGGCTTGTTCTAGCAGCAGTTGTCAACATTTTATTTTCTTTTTAACTCCAAAGAATAGGAAAAAAAATAAATCAACCCTTCCACTTTATCAGAAGGAACTCATAAAATGAAACACATCGATGTGGAAACTACACGTGGTAGTTTTTCATATTAATGGTATGAAGCAGCAGATGAAGGTATTTAGCACTCAAAAAAAGCTTACTTTTTCTGACAATATAGAAACTGAAGCTCTTGGAGTATGCACTTTCTTTTTATACACCTGAAAACAAGAAGAAAACACTAATCAAATTTTTTATCACCTGTGTGCATGAGATTAAGGACTAGATACATAAGAGGTTACAATGTGCTGAATTATTCCTTTAAATTAATTCATTTTGACTTAAACAGTTTATACGTAGCTTCATCAACTAACCCATTTTTCAATGAAATCTAAAGTCATATTGTATGATAAAGTATTTTATATTAAACTTGAAGGGCTTAGATAAAAATGTATGACATTTCTTTCCAAAGAAAACTGAATCTTGCCTTGTGGGTGAAACAATTTGTAGTGATGGCAAAAAAAAAAAAAAAAAAATACTGCTGTAATTCAACAGCAGCACTTTCATTTCTAAAAATATGACTGACCTCAGTTTTAAATCTTTTTTTGAGCTGGGTGCAGCTTGTCTCCTTTGGTGCTAGATGTTTAAATGAAAGACGCATTCTAGAAGGCTCTTATATTTATGGGAGAGGACTGGAAAGGGTCACTGAATCTGCTTCCTTTCTGTTTTAAGTAGCCACACAATCTAATCCTTTTCAAATATATTAAGCTCCACCTCAAAGCTAATTAGGGTTTGGGTTTTTCTATTTCTGTTTCTTCACACTTCCAGCTTAAATTTGCTTCTCATTTGTTGCTATCCATTTGTTGTGCCAACACTGTCTTAGCTTAAAAGTTTTATTTCCTTTTATGTTCTTTTGTCTTGTGCAAACTCACAAAACTCTGTAACATTACAGGTTTTCCATCCTCAGTAGTTCAGTCTGTATGTGTTATTCCAGATAAGCTCTCACCAGGTCCTTGTACAACGGTGTTGATATTTCCCTATCTTTAGAATTCCATTGTTTTACACATCCTACTATTGCATTTCTCTTTTCATAGCTGCCTTATAATGATAGCCTTATAAAGATATTGTCAACTTGAGATTACATATATACCCAAGGATAATTCTGTCACTGTCTTTTTCGGCTGATGAGCTTCCATGTTAAAAGCAGGAGTTCTGCTGTTAGTCAATCAAGTGCAGAATTTTATTTCAGTGCAATTGAATTTCATCTTTTTTCTACTGTAGCATTCCTTTAAATCACCTGACTCCTCTTTCCTTTCTAGTTCACTCTGAATAGATATCTTCCAATTTCATGTCAACAGCAAATTTTAATTGTTTACTTAAATTTGCATGAAAGTTGTTGAAGATATTTAGCTATTCTGGTGCCAGTGCTTGAGGAATTGTATTGGCAATTTGTTTCCCTTTCAATACATGCATTTCTGTCATCTGCTGACCATTGCTTATCTGCTAATATTAAAAAAAAAAAACCAGCAAGCCACTTTATTTTCCTATTCTTTAACTAAAGAACAGATAGGCAAATACTTTAAACACATGCAGATCTGATCTCATGTTTATGAACTACTTTACTTCTTGCATGAGATTAGTCTGAAAAAAAAAATCAGTTAAGTTTTAATGGATAATTTACATACTCAAACCAAGGAACCTGAAGTACGGTATTTACAGTCTTTATATTTTGGCTCTGTTGTAACACTGTGCTTAAAGACTCTAAAATTATTCCCAAGGTCTATACCACAGAATCACAGACATACAGGCACACAGAATCACAGAACGGTTGAAGTTGGAAGGGACCTGTGGAGGTCATCTGGTCCAATCCCACTGCTCAAGCAGGGCCACCTAGACCAGGTTGCCCAGGGCCATGTCTAGATGGCTTTTGAAGACCTCCAAGGATGGAGACTCCACTACCTCTCTGGGCAACCTGTGCTAGTATCTGACCATTCCCACAGTAAAACTAAATAAATAAATAAATAAAAAGAAAAAGAAAGAGGGGGAGGGGTTGTGTTTAGATGGAATGTCATGTGTTTTAATTTGTGCCAATGGTCTTTGTCCTGTCAGTGGGCACTGCTGAGAAAAGTCTGGCTCCCTCTTCTTCAATTCCTTTTTTACTGGGGAGCCCAGAACTGTCCACAGGACTCCAAATGTGGCCTTGCCAGTGCTGAATAGAGGGGAAGGATCACCCCCCTCAACCTGCTGTCAACATTTCTCCTAGTGCATCCAAGGATGTTAATAGCCTTCTTTGGCACAAAGGTGCATTGCTGGCTCATGTTCAACTTGGTGTCCACCAAGACCTTAAAGTTCTTCACAGTTTGTTTTTAGTAATCTCTGCTTACTACAGAAATACCCACTGCAACGTAACTGAGAGTGGAATTAGTCTTGGAGAATGATTTTGAAGATTTGCACAGTTCCCTGTAAATTAAGAGAATAAGTGGCTTGAATAACTACATCACTGCAAGGTCCGAAACAGACTGGACATTTGGAACTTGTTCTATGGATTTGTTGAAAATCTTTCCCCTTTTTTCTTTCAGTCCTTTTTAATATTAACTTGAAATGACTTACTGTATAATGGAATCTCCTATTTAATAACGTTATTTAATGTAAATGATAAGTTGCAGATTCAGTGACCAAAGTTCACGCAAATAGTTTTGGCATTAGGGGAACTTGCAGGAAACAGTAGTAGCAATAATGCTTTTCTGCGTTTTCAATATCTTCATTTGTTGTTGAATCCCCACTACTGTATCTGTGTTCTCTCTAGTACAGTTCTTCCCAAACTGATTTCTGTCTGAAACACCCCAGGGAAGTCCCTGTGAAGCATAGTTGCATAGTAGCCCTACCTATGTGCCTGCTTTTTTCGCCAAACTCAGAAGTGCAAAAGTTTTCTGCTTTTTTGTGCTGGGAACAAATATAATTAGGTCCTTGTGGTGTCTCTTCTGACTTTTGATCTTTTAGCCTGCTATTTGCCAGTCAAGGGAGCACCTCTAACACAACAGCTTGGCCACATGGGATCTGTTGCCAGCTGGTTTCATAGCAGGCTGCTGCAGATACTTAGTATTCCCTTCTGGACAGATTCACACCATTTCACCTTGGAGTCTGCATCACTTTGCTACTCCAGCATGGACAAAGCTCAGCCCCCAGGGAAGCAGTAACCTTCTAAATATACAGTTGTCAGAATATTAATGTTTTGTTACAGATCTGGGGGGATTGGACAGTGACCTGTTATTTCTCTGAGAACATTTTAAGGCCTTGCTCTATAAATATACTGAATAATTCCATAAAATGCTATGTAGCATATAAGCATATATAGCATCCATCACAAGGGTTACTTTTAAGCTTTGTTCTCTAAGGCCTGCTGTTCTTTCAACATGAGATCAGAGGTTTCAGCCTATGATAGTATGAGGCATACAATTCCTCAACACAAGCACATGATTAAACAAGTTCATTATTGCCCATAGCAACCTACTCCCTTTAGCTGACTTGTAACCATAATGTACATGGCCCAAACCATAAGACAAAATATCTTGGGACCTCATTGAATGTGCTCCAAATTTGCAATAAGGTTGGTTTAGAACCAAGCATTTACTACCACTGAAGCATGCAGTAACTTGCCTGCACACTTCATCAGCAGATTTTAACTGTCCAATAAAAAATAACCGTGAGACGCTATGATGAGATACATGCCCAAGAGTCAACGAACAGGACTGATCAGATAAGATGTAGCCAGGAGACCCTTTATACAAAAAACGAATGAGTCCTTATCCATGGCAGAACATTCCCTTTCCCAGGCTTACTAAGGGACCTCCAGTTGCTCCAGATACACACCCCAAAGGCAATGCACATCCTCCTTCAGCAAAGATAAGGAGGGAAGGGTAATACTGCTCACTGCTCTTCCATTGCCAGTCTGTCACAGTTTGTTTAAGATGGTGGTCTACTTCTTCCTACAAGAGCTGTAGAGCTGTGTAGCAGCTGTGTTATGTACTCTTGACCTTTACAATGGCTTTTTTCTCCCATGCTAGCACAGAGTTCCCATCTTCCCTACTTGGCTTTTTCAACATGATATCCTAGCACAGATGTGGCAAGTGATCTGTTAGGACTGTTTTCTGAGCATAAGCTCATTCTGGAGTGCTATAATGCTGTTTCTTCTGAAGCCAAAGCACCTCTAAAATACTGCTTCTTAAGTTAGACCACAGGAGTGCAATAATGCACATAAATGAAGAGCAATGCACTGCAACATACATTTGGAAACTTCAGCTCTTAATTTATTTGAGTTGCCTCCATGTCTTCAACTGTGATCATAAAAAGAAATATTTTCATACGTTATCTATAGCTGGAAAAAGTACAAGAAATTACCCAGAACTGATTGCTTTTAAAGCAATGATACTTAACACATTCTGTTGCAATGAAGTTGTTGACTGGAACATAACATTGCATTCCTGGCTACCCTAACATTTATGTTGCCATTCAATCTTGTTGAAAAATACCTACTGCTTCTGTGAGGGATCTTTTTATTATTTTTGTTGTTATTGTTGTTATTATTACAAAATAGTCCAGCAAAATAGCATCACAAGACTGTGAACAGTCAGTCATATTTGAATCATTCTTTCACTATAGGCTGCTTTTCAGTAAAAGATACTTCAATTTACTAAGACTGCCATTGAGATGTTTTGCCTGAAGTGCTTATTACAGAGCAATACACCTCGCATAACCTTGTCACTAGGGGTTAGTATCTTGTGATTTCCTAGGATTTAGCATCTTTAACTAACAATTTAGTTTTAAAAGTTACATCTCTAAAAATAATGACAGAAATGAGGAAATAGACTTTGTACTAAAAGAAAGAATAAAAGAACGTTTTGTTTATGAGGTGTGCAAATATAGTTTATTTCATGTTTTGCATCTTTGCTCTTTTTCCACAGTGAAATCAGATGAGTTGCAAACAATCAAGAAGGAATTAACCCAAATCAAAACAAAAATTGACTCCTTGCTAGGGAGACTGGAAAAGATTGAAAAGCAGCAAAAAGCTGAAGCAGGTAGGTGAAAACAATCTGTAGTTACATGAATGAAATCAGAGCCTATTTATCAGACAAGCAGACAGATAAGAGAGAGCATGGAAGAATTCCAGAAATTTTGCTATATGAAGGAGGACCTGAAGCAAGCTAAATTAACTCTCAGGTAGAACTATTGGGAGGAAAAATGAACATTCTTTGCAGAGCATGCAACATCATTTCAAGAGTTGTTTTCTATAGTCTAGTAGGAAAGAAAGAAAGAGAAAGAAAGAAAGAAAGAAAGAAAGAAAGAAAGAAAGAAAGAAAGAAAGAAAGAAAGAAAGAAAGAAAGAAAGAAAGAAAGAAAGAAAGAAAGAAA
>VXAL01002730.1:14007-36094 GCA_013399475.1 Chauna torquata | reverse complement strand
AAGGAAGGAAGGAAGGAAGGAAGGAAGGAAGGAAGGAAGGAAGGAAGGAAGGAAGGAAGGAAGAAAGGAAGGAAGAAAGGAAGGAAGGAAGGAAGGAAGGAAGGAAGGAAAAAAGAAATGGCTCCTACTAGATGTTCTGGAAACAAAATAGTACTAAAAAGTTGACTGGACAGAATTAAGTTAGAGGTTATTGACTGTGGGGATACTTGTGCTATCCACATTAAGAATTTTTAGATGACCTGTATCAGGAATTATTGCCTGGGCAAGAGACAATAGTCATTAGTTGCAGCAAGGGAAATTCCAGTTCGGTATAAGGAAAATAAATCACCTATATTGCTACTAAGCAGTATAACAATTTGCCCAGAGGGTCTGTAGTAGGTCCATCCTTGGAGACATTCAAAACTCATCTGGCCAAGGCCCCATGCACCTGCACTGAACTTTGAGGTCAGTCCTGCTTGGAACAGGGGTTGGACTTGGAGAGTCCAGAGATCCCTTCCAACCTAAGTTATTGTGTGAAGTTGTGGTGTCTATGTAAAACCGGCCGCACCTCTAGTTCAGCTTGGCTTGAAATGTTTTCTTTTGAGGCAAACCTTGGGAATGACAAAATCCAACACTGCTTTCTAATGTAATGAAGATCTTTATTTCTATCATTACAGTGATCATTTTGTTAGTTGAATGATCTCACCTACTAGCACTTTAAAGCCATGCTGAGCAGTAATAAGGGATTTATAAGGCCATATTTTCACCATGGTGTATGTGGAAAACTATCTATCTCAGTTCTTACTGCTGTCTATGGTATTTCCTTGGCTACTTCCACATAAATCACTTGGTATATCTCTGTACAGAAGCTGTGTACTGGAGAACTGATTTTGATGATAGCCAGTAGGGAAATAGAAACCTTATGTCATGAAAACTCTCAATGTTTCTTTTTTCCCCCTCTCCATTCTCTGATGAAAACCTTTGAAGTATTTTGTGTGAAATGTGTGAAAGACTCTGCCTCAGAATTCATAGCTGCCTGGGTGTCTGGGCACCCACATTCATGTCCCTCGCCTAACTCCAATCAGTTACAGGAAGCCAAAAAGTCCCAACAGGACACATCAAGAGAGTTCCATCAAGACTGTGAAAAAGAATTAGCAGTTGAGGTTCATGGACCTGACACAAGCAAAATAGATATTTAGATCTGGATCCCTCCTGATCCCGAGTGCCTGTCCTATTTGCTGATCTGTTTTTGGGATGTCTCTCTGAACCCATAAGTTACTTGCTGGTATTGAGAAACAACTAATGAATGACTTGCCTAGTGTGTGATATCACAGAGAAATATTTTGTGGTTAACAATTAAAAAAAAATTATAACAACAAAAACAGCTCTTAAAAAACTTACCTTTTATTTACAATCATTTTCTAAGTTGACACTGGGGCCAACGTATCAGCTGTTACAGTTTACCCCACAAAATAAATTGAGTGCTTTTTTCCAAGTCTAAGCTAAACCATTAAAACAGAGCGTGATTACCTCTTTTAGGAGAACCGTACACAATATGTATTCATCATATTCTATTTTGTACTTTATGCAAGTTGTATAAAAGTTGGTGTAATCAGTGAAGATGTAATTGCAAGGCACTCCATTGAATCACTTGCGTACGGAAATGCTCTGAGATGGCGGATTCCTACTTCAGGGAGCTTTTTTATAAAAGCCATTACTGTGCAAAACAACCTGCATGTCATTGTACTTTGATATCCAATTCTTGCTTTTGCTAAAGGACTATAGCAAACTCATTTAAATAGAAATCATCTCAAAGAGGAAAATGTTGATTTGTATTGAATCATACTGTTACGCCTTTTGAAGACAAGCAATGAATAATCTCCTTAGCGATTAAAATCTGTTTTCAAATTGTTGATGTTTTAAAACATCAGGTGCAAAAGTTGAACCCCATGCATCTTGGGGGCAGGGGGGGGGGGGAGCGTGGGGAGGTGTTGAGGGGGAAAAACACGTCAGAGATACCAGGATCTCCCCATTTAAGTCTCCTGAGTTGACAAAGAGAGCTATGTAGCCTGTGGAATGAGTACACAGATGATTGTTTCCTCAGCTAAAAGATTTGTGTAAGGTAAAGCTACAACAGTAGCTGAACTATTTCATTTACAGCATCAGATGTGAGATGATTTTGTTCCTCCTCTATGGTTTGGCAATATTATTTCTTACTTTCCTCTGCCAGAAGTTGCAGCCTCACTAAGCCTGGGATCAGAGACGATCCATGTCTAGATAAGAGAAACACAGAAAACAAAAAATCAAGCCATCATCTTGCACTGTTTTTGTTGTGTTTTTTTTGTTGTTGTTGTTGTTGTTGGTTGGTTGGTTGGTTTTGTTTTGTTTTTTTAAGCTTGCATCACTTTTAGGAAGAATATTTAATTATTAATATTAAAAGTTAGACATCTGGAGGAATGTGACAGGTTAAACAGGCAAGCAGAACAATCTCATTGCATACTTCAGTCACCATTCTACAGCTGCATGTCCTTACAGTAATGGCTGATGTACTGTCTTTTATTATTATCAACCACTGAAAATTTCAATAGGATGAATATAGGTAAGAGAAATTAAAAGATTGCATGTTTGACACTACTGAGGAAAAAAAAATCTATTTTAACTCTTCAAACAAGAAAATCTGTGTACTGTAAGTTACAGTTTTAGGATGAAAACTCAGAGTCTACAGGCAACAAATATGGAAGGAATCTGAAAATCAGTCCTAAGTAAATAGTTATTTGCAAGCTTTTGGGTAGCTGTATTTAGATGGATTAACAAATAACTGTCAAGGATTAGTAGAAGGATTTCCTTTACATAGGGAATCAGTAAGAATAGCTCCTTTGTATGTAAAAATCTGAATCAGAAAGACAGGGATAAGAAGTTGTTAGGACATAATAAAATTGTCAGAGGAGAATATTCTCCCTGTAATATCAGAGGTGAACATTTTTAAAAGTGGGTGCTGAAAGGTAAGATCTTAAATTTAGGTTCTTGGAAGAATCCAAAAGAGTTAGATGCTAAGCTGGTATTTTAGTCTCCTCTGAAGACCCCAGTCTACGTTCTTTTTCAGATGATTAAATAACCAAATTTTTTAGCTGTTGTCCCCTAAAAGTTTTTCCATTAAAAATGTATGAAGTCCACAATTTCAGGAACCCTTTTTGAAAGCCTTGACTGAAGTTGATTCTACCACCATACTAGTAGTAGTAACTACCACACCCAGGTCACTACCACAGCCAGGTTAATATCAGAAGGTGGCGGGGCAGGACATAGTAGGCATAGCTGACTTAACCCACATTTCTTTATGTAATAAGGCAACTAGTACAGTATTGTATATAGCACCTTATGGTAAAACTCTGGGCTGAATCTTCTACAGATATGTATGACCACAGTACTGTCAAAGCAGTTATCTAAGATGGCTTTTTATTTTTTAAATACAACAATCCTTCTGCAGAAATTATGTGGCTAAGGGAGAAAATCTTCATTATTATGTGTCTTCAGTAAATGAATTTGAAAATGAGGGATTAGAGGTTAACAAAGACTGAAGACATTAAATTGTAAAATAAATGTGCAGAGGTAAAAGAAAAACACATGTCTTGGCTTAAGACTATGATACAGAAAAGTGTGAGGAGATTTGAATGTTATATGTTGTAGGTAATAATTTAAAATAAAATAATATATTCATGGAGCTGAGAAATATAAAGCTTCGTAAGCAATCTGCAGATTCATTGGCTGTCCAACAAAATAGGTGATACACTACTTAGAGTTATAGAGCAGTCAAATCTCATAAAGAAAGAAATAGTGTTGCTCTAGAAATTTGATCATTGATGGGTACTGTCACCTTCAGATTGAAAAGACATTGCTACTCTTGCTACATGCAACTAATTCTCTGGCCTGTATTCACTCTGAGAACGTTAAACTATTCATCTAAATTCCTGATGTGCATAGGAAAAAGGCTCTGATCCCTCCAACAATTCTAGCAGCTACTCTGTCTCTGCAAATCCTTGTATACTTATTGGCAATTAACAGCCATCCACTCCTCAGAGCATAGAGATCTGTATACTTGTCATTGGCTGCAGATAAATAAATATATGGTGATTATGCCAATTGGATTCCCAAGACAGAGCAAAGTCCAGAAAATCAAAAAGCTGGATCTGTTGGTAAAGCAAACCTTCATCTACTGCATGGGATGGATGAGCATGTTGGTACTATGGATGTATGTATCAATTTTTGAAAACAAGGGTTTTTATCATATTTGCCTTGTAGATATTAACACATTGATTTTAACAAACCTAGCTCATCTGGAGATGGGAAGCTTAGATTTCTTCCTCTGAGCACTTTTCTTTGCCAGCAATAGGGAAGGTTGCTGAATCTCTATAGAGTATGTTTTCCTTACAGAAGCTCAAAAGAAAAAAATGGAAGATAATGCTGATTTGATTCAAGAGGAATGCATATCAGAGAATGCAGATAACTCTACAGAAGAGCCAATTGAAGGAGGGCCAGATGCAGATGGGGATGGAGAAGAGATGACTGATGGGATAGAGGAGGATTTTGATGAGGATGGCAGCAATGAGCTGGTAAGGATTAACCATGCCATGTCTGTCTATATAGTTGCTACACATAACCACAGAGAACCAAGAATCTGAGTTAACAAAAAAGGTCATAGCAGCACTGTGATATTCTGTAACAAGTACCTAGTTCTACATTCTTCATACACTATAGTATCTGTTAAGCAAGGGAACCTGAGGATAAACAAAAATATATTTTACTATACTTGGTGATTTTAGAAAGGAAACTAAATGTACTTTTTTTTTTTTTTTTACATTTATTATTTCACATTTAATGAAATGTAGATCACAAAGGAAAGCAAGGTTGTTGGTTTTTTTGTTTGTATTTGCATTTTTTTTGTTTTGTTTTGTTTTGTTTTGTTTTAACTGGTGTATTTCAAAATTAAATAAGGTTCTAGAATGGAAAACTTTCTTATTAATACCATGTGGTCTTCAGTAATACCCACTCTCTGTCTTCAATGTGTATCTTCTGCAGGCTGCGCTGGCAGCTACGGTTTTGTTTTAAGGAAGGATTTTGCCCTAAGAAATGTCTGGCTGAGCAGTTTTCAGCATGAACCTGCACCTTTCATGAAATTCCCATCATGACGTTAAACTTCTAAGTTCTAAAGAAACATTACAAAATAATTTGAAAGTCAGATTTATGATTTTTTCTTTCCAAATATGAATGGATCTGTCACATTGTTTTAGACACTAGGACTCCATAGCATTTTCTCTCTCCCTCTCTTCTACGCTTTCAAATTCTTCTGCTTTGAGCAGAAATCACTTCTGTTGCTCAATGTCACTCTCCCTGATTGCTTTTTAATACACTTTCTGTCATGTCTACAATAAAAAAATCATTCAGTAATGCCAACAGGAGCCAATCAGCAATGGGCCCAGCTGCACCAACACCAAGTCTGGAGTAACAGTGCAAGTAAATAACCAACATTTTGTACTGCTTACTACAAACACTGCTTAAACCTACCACTAATTTGAGGTTTTGTGTTCCTCTAGCCAGCACAGGGCCCTCTTGAATTTATGAATCCTGAATATCATTATGCCAAGGAGAAGCTAGCACAACATGAACCCTGTAATCTTCTAACGTGCAATGTAGAATAGATGATATTATCACTTTTTCTCAAAAGAACAGGTAATCCTCTATAGGTATTAGGGACCTCTGTAAGCAGTTCTAAATTTGTAGGACGTAGAAATTTTATAATGAATAAATAGTTGTAAATATAACATCCCACCATGGCTAATATCTGATCAGCTGAAGTGATATTAACAATTGGGTAACCACAGTTTAGCAAGACTGGTAGGTTTTGCATTAATTAGGTGTTAGACTCCCTACTGGAGACAGCTAAGTGGGGAAGATAATGTGCAGTATATTAGCCTCTGATGGTTCAGTGCTGTCATTTCCCTGCTAAATATGGCATATTTAGCGTATATCTACACTATATAATGAAGCATGATATAGAAGAAATTCTTCATCTAGCAAAGGCTTAAGCAGGAAAGTTTCTAAAAAGCAAGCAGCAGAGGTACACTTCATTAGCAGAGAAAGTCTGGAATTGGTATGGCCACACTTGCACACTACTGCTACAGGTTAAAAAGCCTTTTTGAGATTTATATTCTGGCATTAGATGAAACGCAGCATGTTGCAGACACAGCTCCAAAGCCATCTCAGATGTCTGAACCACACATCTAAGGCAGTGGGGGAGCCAGCTCCAGTTTCTCTGCATGCCATTACTGAGTCCTTTAGTGGCATTGAGCCTGGAGGAGGTTGCTGGCTGCACATGGAGAGTAGCAGCCGTTGCCTTGTGCTCTAGCATTCATAAATGATATCCCCCCAACCCTGGCACAGTAGTAGCAAGGAAAGACCAGGGAAGAGGGTTTATGTGCATCATCTCATTCAGGTGCAGCCCCTTCCAGTGCCAGGGCAGCGGCACAAGCAGCCTCATGCCTTCCACCTTCCCAATACCAAGACTTCTAGCTGAGAAGACATCAGCATTGCACACTTTAAATCTGAGAACCTAGATTGCCATTGACGTGAAGTCCTTGTGCTTTTCATGCTCCCTTTCCATTTTCCTCAAGCTTTGGAAGAGGCCACTTCCCCTTAGTTTTTCTACCTGCTACGATGGGATAATAACATTATCTTTTTTTTTTATGTAAAGTCTAGGAAGATCAGTGAATGAATAAATGCTATGGATGGGATAAATAATTGCTCTGTGAAGGACCACTTCAAAGAAATCTCAGGCAATGAGTGTTTCCCATGGAGACATAACTATAAACTGAACTGTGCATTTTCTCTATAGTTTATACCCAGACATTTGGCAGTATTGACAAGTACTGTTGTAATATAAAGCTGGTAGTTAATGATGCATGTTGTAATTTAATCTGTATTTCAGTAGACTTACATATATTTATGTAGATATAATGGCCGATTCCTAGAACTTTTACTTTTCACTTCAGTCATTGATAGCTGAATAACCAGAAATTTAAGAAGAAAACTATCATATATATAGTGAATACCCAGTAAGAAAATGTGGGACTTCACTCTGCTTGAACCTTTTCTGGCCCTTTCTATCTGGCAGTACCCTCTGTTTTGTGAGAAGTAAAGCAGATAGATAGGCTTCTTATAAAACACAAAGTCCTAACAGATGTTGTTCTGTTTTATGAAAACTAAGTTATTTGGGAATATAGAAGAGCTGACTAAAAGAAGATATGTCTTTTTGGAATGGAGCCAGTTGCAATTTATTTGAGAAGAAAGAAGTTTTTTATAGCATGAAAAATGTTAAATGTAAAACAATTAAGACAAACTTTCCATGTGTGGAAATGATGCCCTTAGATGCCCTCCTCCAAAGGGCATTTTTAATGAAATCTATAATCTTTCCCAAATATAAAGCTCAAGGGATATAGGATGATGATGAAATAAATCTCCTCTTTCAGCAGAAAGAGCAGCAGAGCAAATAGAAAAACATTTGTAATGGGCATAGCTAATGTCCTGAACTCGGTTCAGCATCAAAAATTGGTTATGAGTCCACTAGTCTCAGAAATATTATTAGAGGAAGAGAGCAACTTGACTTAAATTCAGATCTTTTAATTTTTTTTTTTTTTTTTCAGTGCTTCATATTTAGCTGCAAATCTCCTACCAAACCATTTGCCAATATCCTACTGCAGGACTGCTTTTGCCAAACACAATACTCCCTTATCTCTTTCCCTGTGACCAGCCCTAAGGCTGTCAGTAAAGGCAAGTTCAAGAAGGACAGCCCCACCACCGCAGTCCAGATGCTGCCAGACTGGAATCTCTGAATCTGTTTGTGGGTCAGCATCTTTGGACCAGAGGACTAAAAGTATATTTTTTTCTCAAATTCTAATTCTTACTTGCAAAGAAAGTGACTAGCACTCTGACAGGATGTATGCTGTGGGTTTCGGTGGTAGGAGCCATTCTCTAAATTCACAGTCTATTCGGAGGAACAGGTTACTGAACATTAACCGAGTGATGGCAGCTGTCCTCATGCTTGCTTTCAGCCTAGATCAACTATAAAGAAATGTGAAGTAGTTTAGCCCGCAGTCTGAGTTAAGTCAGGCATGGATTTAAGGAGGCTTTAGCCTCTTCATTTGCCTGCCTGGCTGTACCCATAAAAACACATCACGTTCAACAGCTGTACACCTTCCTCATCTACTATTCAGCTCAGGATGTTGTTCATCCCTGTATAATCATTTTCTATGGACTAAAGACGCACCCAAAAACAGTTGTTATGGCTCAGCTGAAGTGTGAAAATTTGTCATGCCACAATAACTTGATTGCCCATCTGAACTCTAACTCAAGATGCAGCGTTTGAGCATCTTTTACAGTAATCAAACCACTTCTTGGGAAAGTTCTTTTTGTAAAAACTTTTTGCAACAACTTTTTGCCCACAAATATGTCTCAGTAAGTGTCTCCAAGGCTTCAGACATTCCAGCCTCAGAATTTTTTTAAAACAATTCCCATTACTTTTGCTACATTGACATACTAAAGAGTTTTTTAAATGATGATTTCAGATATGACCCAGCTAGGTATAGGTATGCTACCCAGAGACTGACAAAGAGTACTTCAAACTGCTTAGTGAAAGACCATAATGTGCTTTTCACCCACATGCTCTTGCATGTTGGCGTTCCACTTCTTCTTGCACACAGGCATGCAATCATACTTTGTGGCTACATATATATAAAATAATCACTAGCTTACAATGTAGATTCTGAGATTACCCTAGAATGATGTCACTTAACTGATCATCAGAGATAGCTGGAGTCGATGAAATGTTCGCGTGTTTCCTTTGCTTCTTTTAGATAAAAACCAAGTAATTGGCTGTCCAAGATTTTACCAGACCTGTGCATCAAGCCGTATACCTTCTCCCTCAGTTAAACAGTTTCTAGTCGCTGTGAATTACAAATCTTTGTTTTCCTTTCTAGTAAGAACACACCCTTTCTTACTGTTTTTAATCTAAACTTTGCCTTAACAGCACTGTGAAGAAAGGAACATATCTTTGCACTCTCCGGTCTTGTCTTAAAGAAAAATGTTCTTTGCATTTCCAAAAATTACCTCACACATAAATCACAAATAGGCAATGAATCATGGGAATACAAATCATCCATGATATGAAGCAGTTTTCAGGTGCCTAGCACAGCTTTGAATTGTAAGATGTGGGAAGGAAAACCAAACGTCTTCTTATTCCTGTGGTTGGGCAGAGGAGAACAGAAATGTCACTACTGCAGCCCAGTCTGATGCCCATTTTGATACTTGAGGAGCAGCTGGCCTCAGCGCCCCTAAAACAAGTTCCTTTTCCTCCTTACAAGTAACATTAGCAATGTATGGTGTGATGGGGAGCATGTGGGAAAATTATGAATTAGCTTGCATGCTGGTTTCCTTACTCTGCCGATTTAGCAACTGGCTGAGAGCATTTCATATAACTTCTCTGAACTTGTTTCAAATGGCGCTAATCAATCATCGAGGAAGCACTGGCTCAAAATGAACTATAACTTGTCATCCCAATCCCCTTGTAAATAAAAAAGGTGGCATCCAATTAATCAGCTGAAAGCCTAAAGTATTGTAGATTTGGAAAAAAAAAAAAAACACTTCCGGCTAATGCTTAATAAAATACCAACAAACTAATTAATTGGAATGAGCTATTCAGAAGCACTCATATCTCAATTACATTGCCAAAGAAGAGTGGTTTCTGTGAAACTGTCAGCCTTTCATAATAAATAACTATAATAGTAATAACACAGTGTTGGTTCAGTAGTTAAGCATTCAGGACAGCAAACAGCATTTTCTGGTGGACCCATGTGATTCCCCTGATTTCAAATGCAATAGATTTATGGTGTCATAATTCAGAGCAGACTCTGGTTAGTGCTTGCCTGGAATTTGAAGGATTTATTCACAGTTGCGGCATTGTGATTTTATGCTGGTGTGGCTATGCTAAAGAAAATGAAGCCATGCATGCATTAGATGGGAGTTCCACAATAACAAGTCATCTCTAATGAAAAGTCTTGAGAGGCATTTATATTAAGTTATATCAGAAACAAAAGGTACAGAGACTGTGCAAAGTCCACTTCTGGTCACAATGCAGATTTACTGCCATTATTTCAACATCAATTAGAGTTCCCTTTCTAGTAAGTATACTTCAGTTACATTTGCCTCTCAAAGATATTTCATTTCTTATTACTGTCCTTTTTCCCACCTCTGCACTGCATGTTTTCAGTCTATACTGAACTTGTTTCTACGGTCTGATAGAGAATCATGTTTCAAACATAAATACCAGAAACAGCCACAGACAAAACTGAGGATAATCCTCTTGCTGTACTGTTTCATTATGCAAAAATGAAAATGTTGTGATATAATAACAGCTATATTTCTTGTGGGAATTGATGCAAAATCCATTTAAATCTATGGAACCAACTAGTACGTTGGCTAAAGCTCATCAAAAACATTTTCCTCTCCTATAAGTAGTTAAAGAAAATTAATTTAGTAGCAAATATGTAGGAAATAGTGAAGATTTCTTCAGTTCCATTGCTTAACATGAGAATTTTTGAAAATACTCTGCAGAGAGTAGAATAAGATCTACGGAAAAGGAATAATTTTTTTTCTGATAAATCTTATGCAGTTTCAACCCTATTTTGCATTTCTCAAATAATAAGATTGATCAAATACGTAACTGTTTGATAGGACTGATAGTATTTATATTATTACTGTAATCAAACTAGATTTTTCGTTGCCCATTTAGATATATTTTTTTCTGTCAATAACATCAGGGCAGTCCAGACTGATTCTTATCAGGAAAATTAGGCTGATTAAGCATGTCAAAAAGATCAATAGCTTCTCTGGCAATTTGCAGCATTCTGAGTGCGCTTGTATAGAGTATTACTTAGAAACAGAGAAATAGATGAAACTTCTAATTAATGGTAATTGCTGAAGCAAGGTCGTGCCAAAAATCTTATTTAGATTACTTTAAATATTACTGAGACCAAACAAAATTTAGTTTTTCTGGTGCACTGAACATTTTGGACTTCATTGAAATCTTGCTTTCAGTATCTGGGGAAACATGAAGCTCTTCATTCCTGAGACAAATGAATAGGTAAAAGACTGTATTCACTTGATAAATATCAATGCAAGATGTTTGTACTTGAGCAAGCTAAGAAAGTCATTAGGGGCAGCATACCTGACAGATACTAATGTGTTGTACCTTCCAAAGCTGCAGTAAATCTAATAACTTGTGACTGAAAATGTGGAAAAAGTAATAAAAGCATGTCATGAAATCAAAAATTGTAAGAAACTTCCTGACATGCCCTTTTGTTATATTTAACGTATGCAATATCACAGTAGACTTGTTTGTTGTTCATGCACTGTTCTATGAGAGAGTCATTGGAAAGGCCTTGCCACCAGCTCCTCCTTCCCATTTTTCCTGGCAGTCAGCTTCTCAGAGGAAGACTTCCTAAGTGATGTTCAGGGTTTTTACCAGGTTACTCCTGAATGACTACATGCTATTTTTTTTAATTATTGTTTACATCATATCCCCTAGATATCACATGGGAAGCTGTAGAGAATGCAAGCACTGTTATCACACACATTGTACCTCTCTTTCTACTAGAATTCCCAGCCTGTAATTCCATACTTGTAAAATGAATGAGCAAAATAATGTCCTCATCTTTCACATCTATTCCTCTGACTCTGCTCTGTTATTTACTCCCCAATTTAAAAAAAAAAAAAGTCTCAAAAACATAAAGCTTTTAAAACATTTATAATGTAAATAATATAATTTAGTTACAACAATTAGAACCTGACAGTGCTGATGCAAAAGAGCTTGAAAGCAAAGTTGTTTCTTCTATCTCTTTTTTTAAGAAAAGGATGGGGGATCAGGAAGTTTGGGTCCCATTCTCTTCTTTGGCACTGCACTAGTGTGGCTCAGCAGACCGAGGGTGCATGTAGATTCAGCACCTTTCTGACGTCAGACCGATGTGTGCCTGTACTGGGTCTGCTGGGATGGAGTTACCTTTCCCCACAGCAGCCCATACAGTGCTGTGCTCTGCACTTGTAGCTAGAGCAGCACTGATACCACACCAGTGTTGTGTCTATTGCTGAGCCGTGCTGGCACAGCACCCAGACCCTCCAAACCCCCAAACCCAGTGGGCCGGGGGTGAGCAGCAGTTGGAAGGGGGCATCAGCAGGGCAGCTGACCTGAACAGACCAAAGAGATATTCCATACCATATGATGTCACGCTCAGCAATAAAAGCTGGGAAAGGGGTAGGAGAAGGGGAGGCTCTCGTTATGAAGACGTCTGTCCTCCTGAACAACCGCTACGCATATTGAGGCCCTGATTCCCAGGACGTGGCTGATCACTGCTCGTTGATGGGAAGTAGAGAATTTTTTTCTCTCTTTGCTTACACATGGCCTTTGCTTGTTTTTTCCCCCCTTTTTTTTCCCCCTTTTCCCTTTATTTAAATTATCCTTATCTCAATCCTTGATCTCTTTTTTCCATCGTATTTTCTCCCCCTCATCTTTTGAGGAGGGGGAGTGAGCGAGAAGTGGTGGTGTAGTTCTGCTGCTCAGCTGGGTAAAAGTGCCTTCACCACAGTGCCTTCAGCCATACAGTCAAAAAGTGGGAAAGAAACATTCCCCAAATATATTCTTTAAACTGATAAAGACTGTATGCTTTCCAGTCAAGAAAATTACAGATTTTACTTCTCAGTTTATTTTCATTTCCTCAATGAATTTGCTTTACTTTTCCATTGCGCCCTGGCATCAGCCTTGGCCTGCCTGAAGTTTCAATCATTTAACTTTGTACATTGTCTGCTAAGAATTATTAGCACCACCTCTTTTTTTGAGGTCTGTCTGTATGCAAGACAATTCCAGACAAGTCCCTTCAGGTCCAGCAGGGCAAACATTAATAAACCCAGCCAGCACCTTCCAGCATAATGCCCAGGAATGTACAGCAAGATCAGGAAATCCTGCATGTGGTCTTCTAAACCCTGTCCATCCCACTGAGCGCAGCAGTGCATTTATGTTCAGCAGTTTTGTTTAAGTGGGGTGCACCAATTCAGAGACAATAAATGGGTATAAATATTAAATCAAGGTTTTTTTTGTTTGCTTTATTCCCTGAGAGACAATGTAAGAACTGGTCACAAAATTGTGGTATTTAGACTACCCTAGGCATTAAAGCTCAATGCTGTGTGAGGCTAGTCCTAAGTAAACTCAATTAGTAAGTAAGTACATGTCGATACAGAGCACTGGCTTGTATGTAGGATTTACAACCTCCTGGAAGCTGGGTGATACATCTATTTGGAAACACGAGCATGGGTTACATCTTGGCAATATATCTGATATGTAAAAGAACTTTATTACTGTGTTACTGCTGTACCACTTAACATGTCTTAATGTTTTTTAGAAATTGTCTAAGTGCTTTGTGCCAAGCTCAAGTGTTGACTTCCTGTGAACTGGTGTTTTGAAAGGGTAGCTTGTGTGCTTTCTGTATTTTGGGGGAAGTGGAGTCTGCTGCTCACTGACCCAGTCTATTGACTGTCAGTAGATTTATCCATTATTAAGTAATTATTATTCATATTTTGTGTTCATTTTACTTTAGAGGTTGTTTGTTTTGCATTGGTTTTTTTTTGTAGGTTTGGGTTTGGGGGGTTGTTTTGTTTTTGTTTTTTTTAGGAAGGGCTATGTGTTTATCTTAAGCTTTTATGTAGATAGTCACTTTACTTGATGGTTTTAAAACATCAAAATATTTACTTTCAATGGGTCAGCTTCAACTGTCAAAAACAACTGTTGTACCTCCACTTATTGCCAAAAAAATAATAACAATAATAATAATCTGTGAATTGATTCAGACACAGATAATGCTGTCAGATGCCAAAAATTATCTCAGACATGTAAACAAAATACGTGCCTAAATGAGCTGAATTACTCTCTGGTATAAATTAATTGACCTTAATATTCAGTACTAGTGGCCTGATTGTGTTTATTCTATTTAAGTAAATTAGAATTATCTCCACAGGTATTGCTAACCTAAAATTCACGACAGTAGAGTCAATCTTCAAGTGCAGTATGGAAACGAGGACAGTCAAACACTTGGCTCCCAGAAGAAAACCTAAATCTCCTTTCAGGGCAGGGTGGTAGTGGCTTATTAAA
The DNA here is from genome assembly GCA_013399475.1 of Chauna torquata. NCBI lineage: Eukaryota > Metazoa > Chordata > Aves > Anseriformes > Anhimidae > Chauna > Chauna torquata. Next base: position 21,873 of record VXAL01002730.1, on the reverse strand, counting down.
AAAGATCACTTGGGGCCGGTACAGAAACACCATTTTTAATTTAAGTAACTCACTTTAAATACGCAGATTAATTTCAGTTTCCACCCCTGAATATTTTTACCAATGTAATGCTGGCAAAGTCACTGTTGTTTCACCTCCCTGTTTTTGGGTTGACTCCAGCAGACTTCAGATGATTTGTGAGAGGTGTTGGGTTGTTTTGGTTCACTCATTATTCATGACCAACCTTCTCCAGACCTATGTATGGAGAACAGGCATCCAAATAGTGATCTAGCATGGATACCAAAGAAGCAGTATGAGGTACAGTGGGAAAGTGGTGAGAGAAGGGGCAGGGAACACTGGTGTTTTCCAGGCTCTCACTGGGACATTGAAAACCTCCACAAGGACTCAAGCCAGCCATTGGGACTGTGTTTGGCTATGGATTTGAGTCTATCAGCATAATCCTCAAATTCTTAGATTTAACTGAAATTGAGCAATTGCCATGCATCACACATTTTTTCCTGGTGTATCAGTCTTTGAAAGTAAATAGCTTTAGTTCCCCTAGAAAACACTCATTTCACAGGCTTTATCAGTACGCTTGAGCCTCAGGAATGCTGAATGAAAAACCCTCAGAGGAAACATTTTTCTGTCGAACCTCATCTGCAAGCCACAGTGAGACTTTATGCAAGTAAACAGGGGTAAATACTGAAAAGCCAAAAGGTTTTTATTTTTCCACATAAAAAGACACGAATTTTAAATGTTTGTATTTTTTTCAATAAAAATTGCATTGCCACTGCAGTTAGTGACCCAATTATTCCAAAAGGTCTCTTTTTTTTTTTTTTTTTGAGAAAATATAAATATGTTACTAAGAAGATTTTCTGCATGATTAATACCAAAAACATGAAAGGCAGATTGAATTTATCTGTACATATGCATTTATGGACCTCAGAAAAGGGAAGTTATTTAGAAGGTGATAGAACTCTAATTGCCATTTCAACAAAAAAGTAGTCATTGAGGAATAAAACAAGCTCAGTCTGCCAAAATGAAGATTTGGAAGTTAATCAAATGTCATCTTAGCCAGCCTGTTATGCTGATATGTGTATGTGAAGTTTCCAATTTGTTGGTGCTATTCTTTACTAAAAGTACAATACAATTTTATAATCTCTTTCAGAATGAGTAAGTTGTGCTCCTGCCCAATAAACAGAAAATCAAAAAGCTAAATTCTGTCCTGCTTCCTCTTTGCAGGTTTATGTTGATCCTTTCTTAGCTATTAGATGATTATGCACCATTTGCAAACTAAAATGTAACCCTAAGTCCACTATTTTGCTTTGCAATTTTTATTTTTAAGGGTGTGTCTCTTGGAATCCTCATAAAACAAAAATGTTATGCACTGCTATGCACTTCACATTTAAATAAGTGTTGTGCAGGAAAATACCAAGCACAAGCTGTTTAAAATATGATCAGCTAATAATCTTTTCCAGGTAACTCTACATCCTGTATGTTTAACTGACTGTCCTAATTCAGCACACTATTGTTACCATTTAAGTATCTGCTGTGTGTCATTGTTAGTCTCATCCCTCTCCTCCTTCCTACATTTTTCTCCAAGGTTTTCTGATACCTCTGTCATCTCATGCTAAATGCCTTCAGCTGCTTCCTCCAGTGAGCTCTCCTTCCCATTTCTTCTCTATTAATTTGTTTTTTACCTCTCTCCACTTGGTCGTTATGTTGACTAAAACTCCTACCTCAACTAACTGAAAAATCTGCTGTTGATTAGATAGGGCATTCTTGAACTCATTACCATCATGGTGTACAACTTTTTTCTTGCACAGGCGCACTTTGTTTTTTGACACCTATCTAAAATCTAATTTGACAACACAAGGAAAGTTTAGCAGTTACTTCCTGTGTAATTAACTTAAGGTTGTTCTAGTACTTCATAAGCTCCTTAAGTGCATGTATTAAAAAGAAATCCTACATAAAGTGTAGACATAGTGAGTGTCCTCAGGGTAAAATTTTTGATAGTTCCTTTATCCATTAAACTGTGTATTCAGACCTGCATGTTGGCATTGGTAGGACAGGAACTACTGCCTTTGGTATTCATGCTAATTAAATCACTACATCACACTGGGGAATTCCTGCTCCTCACATCAAGCAGAGGTTAAATCAGTAGGAATTTTATTCCACAACTTTTTTACTGCACTTCACATCCTAAAACCATCTTTTAGTAGCATTCAGCATGATCAAGACCAAACCTTACCATGGATCCTGCTAGGACTCAGTTAGACTTGTTTCTCATGGAACAGACCCAATCTCAAGGAGCATAAAACTCCTAGCAGTGTTGAGTCATACCTCTGGGAATTTGCTATGAATGTTTGTTCATATTCAGGGTTAAAGGAAAGCAGGACGTTTTCTCATATTTGGCACTGGATCCCATGAAGATGTTGAGTTGCTCTCAAGGCATACTGGTGCAAGCTGAGGGAACTCTGTGGACACCATGAGTGAGAACTTACTGCATTTGGTTTGTTTTTCATGCTTTTCCCACTCTTGCTTTGTACCACCCAAGAGAGAACATGAAAGGAAGTGCTCATCAGTGGGAGCATGGTATCACTGTGTAGGACTTGGGGTTGGGAAAGCCTTGCAAATGGATTCTGGGTAAAGACTTCAGGGCAGCAAGTGCTGCAAAGGCACCACCATCCCACCCTCCCACCTTTTCCACCTTCTCCTCCTTAGAGATCCTGCAGCCTACCTCACACTGTGCAGAAGGTCCAATACCTCCAGCTTCAGATCCTTCCCATTGTCACCAGAAACTACACTGCTGGTCCCTATGTCTTCTCCTAAAAAGGACCTTGTAGAGGAAGATTGCTGAAAAAACAGTGGATTGGGAGACAAACCCACAGAGTAAAGTGAGGTGGACAGATCCACTTCTTTTCCTCCTTCTCCTTGCTGCCCTCATAGCACCTCTCAACAAAGCCCTAAAATGACCATGGCAACTCGAATCCAAAGTCATTCCTTCAGCCTCACATCTGACCATCATCAAAATTGCAGCATGTCCTCATCAGCACTCTCAAATATTAGATCTTGTCTCCACCACTAAACTCAACCATATTCATCACAAATTTGCCCACACAGAGCTCTGAGAGATAAAAGATATACTGCTCCAGTGGAAAAATGTGTATTCAATAGGGCTTCTCATTCTTCCTGCTGATTTTTATAGGGCAAGCAAATGAAACAGAGCATTTTAATATAAAGGATAGAAGTTTGCTTTCATTGCTGAGTAAAACAGCTATTCGCACATGTACTTACATAAGTACTAACACTTCAAAGCAATTAAACTGTTCACTGAGCAGAAAAATGATTCTGTAGTGTTTTCAGCAATTAAAGTATGATTGACAGAGTACAAAAGATAATGATTAGGTTTCATCATTTGACAGAAAGTTTAAAGAAGGTGCAACTGTTTCACTTAATTATTCTTTATTAATATTAACCAAACTGTAATTCTGTCCATTTTTATATGCAGTGAATATTGTATCACTAGCTCATTATAAAAAGTTTTGGTTTACTGCCATAATTTTTTCTGTCAGGTTTTACATAGGGCCACAAATGACACTAGCAAACCCATGATGCTTATCCATATCCCCCTACTAACATCTACTAAACTGAGCATTTACATTTCATAGAGGCATTGTACTAAATCACCTATATAACTCTGTTACTTAATCAGAGATTTTATGCTTTAAAACAAAGGACAAAGTGCACGGGTTATCTCAAATGAACACAGCTGTTGAGTCAATGTAACACAAGTAACACAAATTCAGGTTTCTTTTGTAAGCCCTGGTTGCTGCTTGTGGATTTCCATTCATGATGATGAACGCTATGTAAAAGCCAATAGGAGAGCATGCCGCCAGGATACCTTACAAACATAAGTTACTGTTTATTGCACTCAATAGGAGCTGTCTGCTTAACAGAAAGGAAGGATATTGTCTTGAGTTAGACCCAGCAAACAAATAGAATGGCAATTTGCACTACTGCTTTGTTTGATACATCCTGATTTTTCTTATTTTAGGGAAATATCTGGAACAGTAATGGTTATCCAAGATTTGAGTTTTCTAAAAAAAAACCTGTTCTGCAAGCAGGTTCAGTTTTTCACTTCCTCAGCTGTCCAGACAGTTACATTTCATAATCAGAAAATAAAAATTATTAGAGATGAAACACACTACACCATCCTAGAGAAAATAATAGTGTCATCTGTGGATCTGGATTCAGTATTCTTATTTGTACTGATAACAATATAGAAGTGAGCAACAGATGCAACCAAAGCAATTGCACCACAATTGCAATCTGAGGTAGTCCTAGGATGAGACCCAATGCTGTAAGTGAAAAGACAGTGCAGCAGCTGCATTTCAATGGGGCTTGCAGCTGTTTTGCGAAAAGCAGTGTATGACAGTCACATAACCCACAGTCAAAGCCTAGCCAGACACCAGCAGCAACCTGGGAAGGTGGCAGGCATTGAGTCAATTCGGAGGTAGAAGCACAACTTTACCTGAAACCAAGCAGCAGTCAGAATTAGCTGCAGTTGTCTCCCTTACAGCTACTAACTCAAAAGTCCAGTCTTGAGAGTGGGTTTGTCTGGCAAGGAAAAACCCAGGAGAGCAAGAGGAAGTATATTTGAGGCTTTGGGTTTCAAGCTCATGTGTACATGTGCACTGTTTAGCTGCATTTTCTGGAAATTTCTAAGGTTAATGTTATCATGAAAGTTGTTCAGAGCAGTTGATTGCTTAAAAGCAGATGCATTTTTGTCAGATGAACATGTTGCATATACTTGTTGGATGCTCTTATTGCATATAATTATTGTGGGGTAAGCCATACAGTAAATTCTGTAACATCCATGTTCTGTGGGACATTTCTGTAAACATTTTCTTAATGTACTTCAAGGGAAGATGTTAATCATGTACAGCTTTTGTGTCATTTAGTCAAGGTGCATTCTTTATACTCCCTCCCAAGGACATATGCTGAATTTATACTCTCAAATAGTAAGATTTATACATCTATACCTATACATCTAGGTATGCAAGATGAACATGGAAAAGAAAGTCCAGCACACTTTTCCAATAAACCCTGTTAGAAGGAAACTAGAGATTTATGGGGAACAAGGAAGATACCCCTGTTGTTTACTCTTTTATTTTCAGAACTGTAAGGAAGAACAAATAAACCAGAGCAATGAACAGGCTGAGCTCTGTTTGGGTCTAGCCAGCAGAGATCAAAAGTCACACCTCCCACAGAGAAATAAACTCCACCTTACTGAGTTTAGAAAAGTCAGCAGCATCTGCTTGGCCACGAACAGTGGTCAGCATTATAGCCTCCAGCTGTTTGGGGAGGCTGGGGATACAGGTGCTGGCCCACCAGTTCTTAAAAAAAAAAAAAAAACGTGACTTGGGGTCTTTCCCATATATTGAGCTTACCTTCTCATAAAATGCTTTTAGGAGAAATACCGAGTGCAAACTATTCCTATTGTGTTGCGCTTGATGACTATGAAGCACAGAGCCTAGAGGGAATGGGTTCCTGGCAGGTTATCTGATGGCCATACTCTCCCAAAAACTGTCCTTAACTTGCAGGGCATTTGTAAAGATCTACAGATGTAGAAAGTGGAATTATTTGGCTTTGAGGGGAGGCAAGTGATAAAACTTAAACCTTTAAGAGACAAGATGGAAAACTCCAGGTTTCTATTGAATTTTACCTGATTTTATCTGAATTTTTACTCCATTGTTTTTATTGATTATAATTTGGGGTCCATTAAGTAGAGCAGCACTTACATTTAGTCAGGTGTTTAATATTAAATGTTGGCTTTCCCATGTTATATAAATTGTGGAAGTGCAAAGTTAAAATTAATCGAATGTGGATTGGACTCTGGTAAAAATGCTAGAAGGATCATACTGAAACCATAATAACAGTAGCAGTAACATTTCTGGAAGTCTGAAATACAGTATTATGCCTAAGAAGGATGCTTTCAATAGCTCATGCTCTAAAAGCCAGCCATACAGGGGAAAAAACAGCAGAAATAATTTCAGGTGGAAAATGAACCAATAAATATTCCATAACCTATTTCCAGCATTTTTCAGAGATTATGACGGCAATTAGGACAGTATATACTGTTTCTTTGATATTGTCTACAGCTGCCAGGACTATATGTTCTGTTGGGTTATTCAATTCATAAAATGCAGTATGTTCAAATCATGCTTTTTAAAGTGGTTTTCTTTCAGAACTACATCAAATGAAAGCCATATTGCTGGCTTAAATGTAATTCAGTTCATCCTTGATGTGTCAGGATATTTTATATATATGTAACAGGAAGGAAATGAAAAGATTAAAAAAATATATTAGTCATCATGAGGTTTTTTTAATATCATCAGCACTACCATAAAACCAGCTGATAAATTGCACACTATTCAGAAGAAAGAAATAGAATAAAATTAGTGTTATATTACACTAGATTAATCATAGCGCTAGGTTACTGTCATTCTATGGAAAATAAAAGCTCGACTATTTCAGATTTAAAGTTTCTTCTCAGCCTTTAAGATTATTTGCCTTAAGGAGCAAATAACCAGCCCATGTACTGAATGAAAAACATGGGATTTTTGGCTGGTGGGGCTGGTAAATTTTTATCATTGTTTCTAAACAACAGCAAAGCAGTGTTGATGATTTGGATCCAGATGGTTAGCAGTAACGCTTCATAATAGTAATCTAATGAAGCTTTTTAGTGCTGGTAACAGGTAAATACTTGAAAGGTTTATGGCGGGGAAAAAGCTCCAATAAATAACTTGAAAATCTGTCTCTCTTCTTACTTGCATAATTATTGCTTTTTATAATAGCATAATGGCACAGCAAAGCATAGGTGACAAAACAGTGAGAAAAGAGGAAATCTCTCTAGAGCTAATAGGTTACACAACGGAACAGCAGGCTTCTTCTTACTTCTTGTAAGATGAATAGCTACTTAAAAACCATTAGTCCTCTCGAAGACTTAGGGGGAGGATTTACAAATCTTTTTCATGTGGTTAGTCTGTCCAGAGATCAGCAGCTAAAAATAGAGGAAGACCAATATTTTTCTCTGTGCAAGCAGAGAATAATGATTTCAGAATATTTTAACTGAAAGAAGAAAGTTCTGGTATCTCTCACATGGGCTTTCACCCTAATCCTGGCTACCTGTGAAGGGTACAGCCAGAAATCTGGCACTGCCTTTGCAACAAGGGGGAAATCTGATGGTTGACTGCTTCAAAGGGAAGGAGACCAGTCCTGCAGGGACCTTCACATTTCTGATGAAACCTTTTTCATTGGAAAACTAGGTTTGTGTCAGTTGTTTTCTGTTTCAGTTATAGAAAATGATACAAATGATACAGGGAAAAAAAAAAAGTGAAGAAATTGCATGAAAGATATTTTTCCTTTTGAAAGTAAAACAAACAAACAAACAAATCAAAACCTTATTTTGAACATTTCACAAAGAAGAAGAAGAAGAAGGAGAAGAAGAAGAAGAAGAAGAAGAAGAAGAAGAAGAAGAAGAAGAAGAAGAAGAAGAAGAGGAGGAAGAAGAAGAAGAAGAAGAGGAAGAAGAAGAAGAAGAAACTGTCCCCGTTAACATTTTCTACTGTTAGTTTTCCAAAGAGATGTGACTGGGAAAATGTTGTCAGTTTTTCTGTGAGTAGGTGGAGCTGGTATGTCTAGTGCTCCCCCGTGGCATCACTGAATGCCTAGCTGAAGCTCGTAGCATTAATGGTCCCATAGCAAGACTCTGAGATTTCTAGATGTGATCTGCCTCAGGCCTCTGCTGGAAGAGTGACCCTCAAAAGCATTGCTGACACTGAATTTTTGCTGTTTCACACTGTGGCTGGCAAAACAACAAAA
>VXAL01002729.1:429433-452820 GCA_013399475.1 Chauna torquata | reverse complement strand
GCTGAACTTCATGAGGTTCATATCTGCCCATTTCTTCAGACTGTTGAGGTCCCTCTGAATGGCAGCACAAGCCTCTGGTGTGTCAGTCACTCCTCCCAGTTAAACAGTGTTGGCCCGTGTATTTACCCCTGAGATATATCGCTACTGACTGGCCTCCAGCTGGACTTCATGCCACTGATCGCGACCATATATATCATGGCAGTTCAGCTAGTTTTCAGTACACCTTGCTGTACTCTTACCTAGTCTGTACTTCATCAGTTTGTCTGTGAGGATGTTATCGGAGGGACTGTCTGAAGTCTTATTAAGGTTGAGATTAAAAAAATCCACTACAATCCCCTTATCCACCAAACCAGTCATCTCATCACAGAAGGCTGTCAAGTTGGTTAAGTGCAATTTCCCCTTCATAAATCCATGCCGACTACTCCCCATTGCCTTCTTGTCCTTAGTATGCTTGGAAATGGTTTCCAGGATGATTTCCTCCATCACCTCCCCAGGGATCAAGGTGAGGCTGAACGGCCTGTACCTCCCTGGATCCTCCTTTTTGCTGTTCTTGAAGATAGGAATGACATTTGCTTTCCTCCAGTCCTCAGGAACTTCTCTCGACCTTTCAGAGATAATCAAGTGGCCTTACAATGACATCAGCCGACTACCTCAGCATTTGTGGGTGCTTCCCATCAGATCCCATGGACCTGTGTAAATCCAGTTAGTTTAAATATTCCCTAACCTGGTCCTCCTTCACCAAGTCATCCTTGCTCCAGAATTTCCAATGTGTCTCAGGGAGCGGGGGTTTCTGAAAGCTGGTCTTACTGGTAAAGATCAAGGTACAGAAGGTATCCAATACCTCAGCTTTTGCGGTGTTCTTTGTCACCAGGTCCCTGCCCCATTCAGCAGTGGGCCCACATTTTCCCCAGTCTTCTTTCTGCTGCTGATAAACCCATGGAAGCCTTTCTTGTCGTGCTTCACATCCCCCACCAGATAGAACTCCAGATTGGCTTTGGCTTTCCTAAACCCATCCCTGGATACTCTGACAGTGCCTCTCTATTCCTCCAGGATTCATCCTCTGTCCTTGCTTCCACCCTTTTTATGTTTGGGTTTTGTTAGGAGCTCCTTGTTCATCCAAGGAGGCTCTTTGTTCAGGCCTTCTTGCTCAATTTCCTGCGTGTTGGGGTGGACCATTATTGAGTTTGGTGGAGTTGATCTTTGAAAATTGATCCTCTCTCATGGATCCCTCTTCTCTCTAGGGCCATATCCCATGGGACTCTTTCAAGCAGGTCCCTGATCAGGCCAAATTCTGCTCTCTTGTAATCTAGGGTTGTGACCCTGCTTTTTGCTTTGTTCCATCCTCTCAGGTTCCTGGATTCCAGCATCTCATGGTCACTGCTGCCAAGGCTGTCCTGGACCTTCCCACCCCTGACAAATCCTTCCTTGTTTGTAAGTGTGAGGTCCAGCTGAGCACCTCTCCTTGTTGGCTCATTGATCATCTTAGGAATTTGTCATCAATGCACTCCCCAAGCCCTTTGCATTGCTTGCGCCTTGCTGTGTTGCCCCACCAGCAGATATTTGGACACTTTTAGTCCCCCATGAAGATCAGGGCCTGCAGATATGAGGCTTCTTCCAACTGTCTGAAGAAGGCCTCATCTACTTCTGCTTCCAATGTTCTTCTGCACCAGTTGTTGTCACTGAGGTGCTGTATAAGCGAAATGGCACTACTGGTTATTAACAATGACAAGACTATCTCTAATCTATTTTTGGACAAATATAACTGAGTTGACCACTCATCCATCCCAAGACAGAGCCCCATGCGCCATTTCTGCTGCTGCCTCACAAAAATGGCATTTGTTTTTGTTCTCTTCTGTCTGCTCATTGTTCATATACTCTATATATTGCTTTTTAAATCATAGAATAACACTGCCATTTAACATTGTGTTCTTTAACTTTCTGTACATAGGATATCTCAAAGTCACTGTATATTTTATCAGAGTATCTTTGAGATTTATTCTTTCGATAAATATAAAATAAACAATAATAAATTATACAATGAAATATAAATCAGGGAATACAGTTATATTTGTCCAAAAATAGATTACAGAGAGAGTCCTGTCACTGTTAATAACGAGTGGTGCCATTTCTCTTATACAGCACCTTGGTGACAACAAAACACAGCAAAGAAACAATATACTCAGATTCCTGTAAATAAGATCTGTGAGTATTACTGTGCTTGAAACCAATTTGGGAAAATATACGCTAACTGAAATCTTGTATTGAATGTACATTTATTGTTTTCCACTTTTAATGTCTGTGGGATTTTTGCTTCTTGCTTGCTTTTTTCCACTTTCCAAGTATTTTCAAGGATAAAAGTATTGTGACTGGAGATCCAGTTGCAGCGGGAGGCTCTTTAACACTTCTTACACACACTATGTATACATTTCACTCTTAGCTTGGAATGAGAGATATAGCATATTCAGATTTTACAATGTTTAAGAAGAAACCTAGATAAACTTATGTTGAAGACACGTATCACATCATTGTTTGCACCGTGTTATTCATCCTTCCAGAAGGGGCCCCATTTCTCTTTGGTCCCATTTCTGTATTTGATATGTGAGCAGTAATTTAGCCACCAGGACTGCGTAAGGCACATGACTCACTGATGGCCAAAACTCCTCTCCCGTTAAAGTTTACGCATTTGTACTCTTCTGTCCTGAGTAGTCCCATTATCAGTGAAAACTGAGTAGGTATGTATTTTCAGGAGCCAAAAAAAATCCCTAGGAAAAATAACTATGATATTTTGAAATGTTTCCTTTACCTACTCCAAATTTCTAACACAGACTGTGCAGATGCAGGGAATGGTTGCTTGAAATGGTAGTGTCTCTAACCTGTGTTACTCTATACACATATACATTTAAAGTATGTATCTATGCATGTGTGTTTCTTTTCAAGCAGGAGCAAAAGAGAGGAGAAGGAAGACACTCTGTGTTGAGTGTGCAGTCTGTGAGAAGAGGGTCCCAAGGCACAGGAGGCCTGCTGCAAGCAGGAGATGGCATTCATAAGACAAAGTCTGGACTGTAGGGATGGTGGCTGCTGGAACATTGCCCTTTCCCTGTTAAGCCACTGAGGAAAGCAGATGTGCAACAGATCCCAGCACGTGCAATCATAGAATCGTAGAATCTTTTAGGCTGGAAAAGGCTCATAAGATCATCAAGTCCAACTATCACTTAACACTGCCAAGTCCACCCCTAAACCATGTCACTAAGCGCCACATCCACACGTCTCTTAAATACCCCCAGGGATGGGGACGCCACCACTTCCCTGGGCTGCCTGTTCCAATGCCTAGCCACTCTTTTCATGAAGAAATTCTTCCTAACATCTAATCTAAACCTCCCCTGCCGCAACTTGAGGCCGTTTCCTCACATCCTAATGATGACAAACAGTTCGGGTATTCCCCTGACATGCGAGGTGTCCTCCTGCCTACCCGGCGGGACCTCCCTGCGTGCTTACCAGAGCAGGCGCACCAAATGTGGTGGGAAGGTTGAGCTCTAGGAGAAGCAGGGAGTACCCACAAATAGACTTTAATTGCAACGTCTATAGCTGATGTTTGCGTCAAGGTGGAAAATTGCAAGGCAGGAATTATAGGCCTTGGTCTTCTCTTATTTTAAATTAAGGGCAATGAGGGATGCATGCTAGAAAGAGGTAAATGCCCTTTGAACTACCCTACAGACAGGAACTGACTGGAATTTTCTCTAATCAATATACAAAACCAGAAAAATATAGGAACTGTCTTGATTTCTAATATTTGTTGTGCTTTAAGGACGTAGCAATGCTTTTTACCACTCCCCATCTTGTCCTTTTATTTTGTATGAAGTTTTAAAGCATGACTCTAGTCTAAGAAGATACTCTAGAAAAGTATAAGTTATTCCATAATTGCTGTATATTCTTTTGCAAGTGAAACAGCAATTTATCTTACTATTGAATCAGTCAGAAAATCAAGTTGAGTTTGCTGTGGATATAAGTAAGAAAAATCATAGACTAAAAGACTAATTAGAAGCCTTGCTGATGGGAATGTGGGCCATAACAATACCTGTGCCTCTCTTGTATTGATTCTATAGCATTAAAAAGGTGTCTTTTGTCCAATAACATAATCTAAACATTATTATTAAAGACTATGAGTCTTCTGATAATGATAAAATGTGATTTTGCGTAACTTTCTAAATACATTCACCGTTTGGCTACTATTATGCATATATTTTTGCAGGAATAAGGTACTGTAGCTCACATAAGTTCATTACGCAGTTTTTTACGCACTCCATTCTTTCTTACTCATTCCAAGTGGGTCTTGATTCTGCCACATCTGTTGCATAATTTTACACTGTTGATTTAGCTATTGGGAATAATTCAGTTTGGAACAATTCTGGCTTGTAGGATTCAGGGTTTATATATTTATTGAAAATATACATTTATTGAAAATTTTAAGTATAGATTTTATTTCTGGATGATGTTTGTCTTTCCCAGACTTTCTCATAGTGTTTGGTCAGTATCAACTTGAAAAATTAACTAGACACTTGCACAGACAATAAATTATAACCAATGAATCAAGGGCAGAGGTAATTTTGCTCTCAGAACAGGAAATGAAAGATGGAAATTCATCAGAAATGATGACCAGGAGAGCCAAGTGGAAGACCCAGTGGTTGAATCTGGTGAAGAGAAGCAGATGGATGTTTATTGGCATTTATTTGTTAAAATGTAATCTTTGTGAACAAAATAATGCATTATAGGGCTAGAACAGAGGAGAAATATTGTAATGGATTGAAAATGTGAGAATAAATTGCCTGTGAAAACTTTTGCTGGCCTATTTAAAATGGAAGTTGTATGAGCTCTATAACAAGTAGAATTGATGGCTAGATTGTAGGTATCTGTTGTTTTGGATTTTTTTAAGAGCATTTTATAGTATGAAACGACAGTCTGCATTTTTCCTAAATGCCCAAAGATACCAGCTTATATCTTTCAAAATAATATACAGTTTTCTACATTCATTTACGTAATATTTTACCCTGTGTGTATTCTATATGAAATAGAAACTGCGACAAGTTTGACATTGTGATGTAGCAAAGCTTTGGTCTTAGGCAAGTGATACACGTAATATTTATCACAAGGAAGTCAAGTAAAAAAGGGATGAGTTTTGTGTGTAGGGTACTCAAAGAGCCTTTCTTTCTTGAGTGCTGGATCAGAAGATCAATTTCTGCAAGGAAAGGACTACTCATGTGTTCCTGTAAGCCCTGTTTTTCATCAGTTTCTTAGTATTGGTAGGACAGAATCTTTTAGGAAGACTTTGAGAAGGCAAAGGAAGGGATGCTTATGTGCTATTTCAGTCAAGCTTGAGACTTTCAGCTCAAAATCCTAGTTTAGTTATCACTGATCACTCACATCATTCATTTATTTTCTTCAGCGCATTGTCAGATCTGACAAAGCACTGGTCAAAATTTTCTTTCCTTTTCAACATTCATCGATTTATGTCTTCTAAGAAAAAAAGTTATATGAAGGGAAATATTGAAGTGCAAACCAACCACTAAAGAAACCAGGTTCTTATTAGCCCTTGAGATGTTGACTCTAGCATCCTTTCCATTAGACTTTCTTAGAAGTTTTCAAAGCAGCAGTCTTAATATTTCTTCCCTTCTGCCAGTTATATATGGAAGGAGCTTCTCATTGTTGTGGTTTAACCCCAGCAGGCAGCTCAGTGCCACGCAGCTGCTCGCTCACTCTCCCGAGGTGGGAAAGCGGAGAGAATCAGAAAGGTAAAAGTGTGAGAACTCACAGGTTGAGATAAAGACAGTTTACCAGGTAAAGCAAAAGCCATGTGTGCAAGCAAGGCAAAACAAGGGATTCATTCACTGCTTCCCATGGGCAGGCAGGTGTTCAACCACTGCCAGGAAAGCAGGCTCATCATGCGTAACGGTTTCTTGGGAAGACAAACGCCATCGCTCCCAACGTCCCCCCTTCCTCCTTCTTTAACCCAGCTTTTATTGCTGAGCATGACACCACATGGTACGGAATATCCCTTTGGTCAGTCTGGGTCACCTGCCCTGGCTGTGTCCCCTCCCAGCTCCTTGTGCACCCCCAGCCTCCTCGCTGGCAGGGCAGCACAAGAAGCAAAAAAGTCCTTGGCTCTGTGTAAACACTACCCTGCAGCAACCAAAAACATCGCCACTATTTTCATCAAAAATCCAAAACACAGCATTGCGTGAGCCTCTATGAAGAAAATTAACTCTGTCCCAGCCAAAATCATGACACTTATAAATGTCCACAGTACATCATTGCCTACCTTCAAAACTTTTCCCACTGAAACCATTGACAGCATTTAAGTCGCAGTCTGGCATTATCCTATAGCTAAGTAAACTTCACAGCTAGCTGTTATCAAAAGCCACATTTTCCACAGCCCCTTCTACACTCACTTGTGGCCACACGTTCCCACTTTGTCTCCTGTGCCATCACTGTTACTCATCTGATCTTGTAGTGAGATGGTTAAGGAAGCTAAATTAGCAGAAAAACAATTGCTTTTCTATACAAGTAGTTTTCTGCCTGTTGAATTTCACAAATTGGGAGCAGATGAGTTTCAACGTCAAAGCAAGCAAATACAATTACTGGGGCAGAAAAGTGGAGCAGAATCACCCTTCTTTGTCAGAAGTTAGCTTTTAGATCAGCTTAGCCATGATTGCAAGTATGAACAGTTAGTATACTGTGAATACGGCTTATCACATTGATCTGTGTTGTCTTACAATCTCCCGGGGCCCATGTGTCTGTAACCACCTTATTTCCTTTGTCTTCCACTTTGGTTGTAACCATTTTGTTCAGGGTCTGCCTCTCTGTACTGAATTTGGAAACCACAAATTTTGCAACTTTGAAACTTTTTGCTGTGATGTTTACTGCACTGTTATCGTCTTTCCTTCCTAACAGATGTCAGACATTATTATTTATTGTTTGGAGAGGATGACACAGCCTTCACAGAGCTGTTTGTCCACATCATTGTAGAAAGGCTTAGTACTATAACATCTCCTCTGCGTAATATAAATAAAGTCAATATTGGAAATAAGAACAATGTCTTTATTCTCATCTAGCAGTTTGGAATTTTAGGGCTGGATACAGCTATGTTGGATACACAGAAAAAAATCTGCCACCAGCCTTCGGGAGGAAAGAACTGTAAGGAAAATTTGTATACTTGATGATCATGTCTGTTTGGCCTTCGCAGGTATTTTTCCTAGTGTTATTGCTCCACTATATGCTCTGTTGCTATGAAAAACGCCTTTAAAGGCTGCATTTATGAAAAACATTGCGGAGACAGACATAGTGATTTGGGAGCTTGGTATTAGGAAGTGAAACCTTGGGTTCCTACATAACCAATCTGAATATAGCAGAAGGATTCTTACGTGGCCAGTGGGAAATATTTTGATCTTTAAAACTTGTAGATCCCACGTGATTTTTTTAAACCATCTTACTGTTTGCATGTCACCAGCAGGGATAAGCCCCTTGGATAACAGAAGTTACTCTGGACTGGTTGCAACCACAATAAGCAGACTGAAGGGACAGAGAAAGGCAAACCCAGAGAATAAATTCAGCAGAATGAGCCAGGATGATATTGGAAATGTTCCTGGAGAGATGGAAGAGAACTTTGAGCTTGAATCTGTGCTTCTGTCCTCCTCCTCTGCCCTAGGAACTACCTCTTGACATGACCTTCTCATTTATGAGACACCTGCACCATATATGAACTAACTCTCACGAACATTTGCCTCTCCAAAGAACATCTCTCCTCACATGAGGATTGAATGAAGGGGAGACTGCATGGAAACTCAGCACATTGGTTAGCAAAGCTGCCTGGAGCATACATCTCATCTCAATGTACAGTTTCCTGTGACCTCAACTGACTGGTTGTGGCTAGTTGCCACTGCAAGACAAAGGCTATGCTCTTCCACTGTCACATCTAGGGTGGCTTTGCTGCCTGCCTGAGGCATGGTAAGCCAGGCTGGAAGCCTGGCTGGCAGATGGATAAGCCAGGAATAAAAGGTTTCCTGCAGTGTCTCACCCAGGCCAGGTGAGAGCCAGCACAGGCACAGGGAAAGGGCCATCAATCCACAGAGGAGAGACACAGCAGCACTGATTTAGATCAGTCCAAGCCCATACAAGTGCACATTCCTGGGTGATGCCACTTCTTCCTCCCGTCTCTCTCTGTGCTAGGCACTTTCATCTCCTCCCTGGTGCTGTTCCTGATGCTTCGACTCCTTGTGAATTGACTCAACTCACTAACCTCGCAGGAAAAATGCCCTCCACGTTTGCTTGCTGAATTGATTCAATGTGCAATTGTACGAACCCCATAACTCTGTGAGGGTGAGGGGGAGTGGAGGAAGAAGTTGGGAACTCTCCTTTTTTTGGTGGTCAAACCATTACTATCACCCACTGAGACTGCAATTTAATGTTACACCTAACATAATGTGCATGCAAGCTGCTGCTGAAGAAAATAGTCCTAAACTCATTGATTCATCAAAAAAGTGATTCTTTTTTGGTGAGTTGCCACAAAGTTGTATGATTGTTAAATCCAGTACAAGGGAAGCTGCAGGAACCTATATATGGAAGTGGCTGGGAATTGCTGCTTTTTGTGGCGACCTCCAATTAGGTTGTGTTGTCAGGATGTGAAACTGTCCTCTCAGCTTGCTTTCAAAAGGGATGAAAACTAAACAGCTCATCAAAAAAAAATTCAGTTTTGAGTTGGGTCAACACACTGGTTTGACTTAATAGCTGCAGAACAGCTTGTCCTGGCTCAGGGAGAGGAGAAGATGCACTGAGGAGGGACAGGAGACAGGGAAACCCCCTCTTTTTATAGTGGTGTGGTCCTAGGTTGGCTGATACTGACCAAGCTGCTCCCCAGGAAGGGGATTCCAAGTGCTAGAAGAAATTTTTAGCTGTTTTTAATAACTGGCTCAGCAAAATGAGCCAACTTTTTAAAAAACATGTAGCTCTTACTTTTGGAAGCTAGGTGTTTTCACTGGCCTCACAAGCAGGCAGATTTGCAGGAGAATGGGAGGATGAAGAACTATGCCAGTGAGTGGATAACTGACTAGGGAATTGGGAAATCAGAAATCTATTCAACTGGTTTTACTGTCAAGAAAGTTATGATGTGAAACTGTGACTTGGATTTTCTACAGTAGCTTGTAATGAAGAAGAATAAGGATGTACCTCAGGAACCCTCTCTTCTTACACACTGTAATGGTGCTGTCACCCCAATTACCTGGTGCTGTGGAGTGGAGGGAATGGTACAGTACCACAGCCACGATGTGTGGTATGGTAGGGAGCCGGCTATTTTTAGTGTGTTTTTGGAGGGTGTGAATTTGTATTTAATTCTCTAAGTTAACTTTCAGTAAACTTAAAAAACTTTTATGGCCTGAAATTTATTTAAAATTGCTGTTTCTTAGCTAGAATGGGAAAGTTACTTCTGTGTGCTCTTTTAAATTTGTGTTTCTGTGTTCACCTGTATTGCTTTTTCAGCAGTTTCTGACTTAAATTGTTGTAATAGTTTGCTCCTTCTTGACTATTAATTTGTTGTTTTCTAAGGAAAGAGCCATCATGATTTCTTTAGCATTATGCTTATGCAGACCTGACTACTGATGCCCGAGTAGTGATTAACAGCACCATTAACTGGCTGGAAGGTCCAGAAACAGTCGAATACATCTTACACAGCATTGCAACTGCAGTAGGTAAGCAGTTTGACACTTTTAGACTTTTGTGTAAAAGCTTCAGATGATCCTCAGCATTGAAAACAAACCAGTTGCTTCTATTTTTACCTGTAAAAAGAGGAACTCAGGTTAAATTCTCTTTGCATGACTTCTTTAAAAAATGTGAATATCCCTTGAGAAAAGCAACCATTTTTCACAAGAAAATAATGGCTATTATCAGTTCTTTTATTTATGTTTGCTGATCATCAGCAAACATATCTGTTCCTTGTGAATAGATCTGCTGAATAACTTTCTTGTGTAATTTGGAAATAATAATGCAGAGAGAGATCAAATAATATTACTGTATAAAAGAGCTGAGCTAAAACCTTAAACTTAAAAAAGAAAACAACAACAAAATCAGTTTCAGAAAAGAGCAGTGTGAATGGCCAAATTGAAAAGAAAACTAGCAGGTACAGATTGTTAATTTCAAATGCTGAAGACTAGCATAACACCTGTAAGTGGGCTGACTGATTACATCTGTCTGAGATGTTCCTTTGAATCTGTTCACAACTGTGCCTGAGGTCACGTTAAAGGATAGTCTGATTAAGCCTTAATTTCTGTAGTCTGTGTGATTTGAACAGGGAATGCTTAGTTCACCATGAATCCAGTTCTTCCCCAGCTATTTCTGTTTGACTTCAGTGGAATGACACAACTGGAATGCTGATCATGAACCAACCTCTGAAGATCAAAAATAATCTGTTGCTATATCAGAAATTAATAGCTCTGTGGTGAATACCTGTATCTAGCCTTTTCAGGTTTGTGTTTTTCTTGTGCCAATAAAATCCTTTGTTTTCTGGGGTGCCAATACTGGCTAGCCTCCTCACAGCGCTGGACGCGAAGCGATGGCTGTAGACCTTTTGGTATGTCTGCATTGATTGTGGGTTTTGATAGGAATGGGAGTCCTGAGCTATACCAGACAGATTCACCTAGTACCTAACAGTTTTGGAAGGTAAGTGTCAACTTATACAGTAAATAATATATATATAGTATGTACATACTGCATATATAGACTGTATGAAAAATCACTTCTACGCAATAAAAGTGTTTGCATAGTCAGTGCATTTCTCAAAAGTTGGATGTTGAATTCTGAACAAAACACCAGCAGGATTAGAAAGTTCAAGCTGAGTGAGCTATGGAAGTGTATTTGGCTTTGGAAATAAATTTAAAATAAGCTATAGCAAAGACACATGAATAGATGTAAAAGCTTTACAGAGGGTTGATACTTGCCACAAGAAACAGCAGCCTGTTCATACAGCAAATGATAAGTAGATTCCATCTGAAATTTGCTTTGTGTTTCTTCATGATTCTTTTCTTCACTTGTTGCTTTTTATAGAAACTTTTCCTTATAGATATTGAAAGCTTTCATGTTAACTGTATTTGAAGGGACACAAACAGCAACTAAGACATTACAAGAGATTTTGTACTACTGGATTTTGAGTCATACCTTGCTCTTGATCATGGGCTTTATAATTGACTCAAGCTGGACTGGGACACATATGGTGTGGGTTCCCTTGTGTGCAGTGTTTGATTAAAGATTTCCTATCAGTGTTGCAGCTGTGCCACTGGAAGCAGTAGTGAGAGAACTAATCTGGATGATTATTACTTAGGTTTCCAGCCCAGTTGCAGGAAAACTGTTGAATGTGTTGGTTGATCATGGAAGCAATGACCAAGAGTATCTATTTTATTTTTTATTATTAAAGGAAGACAGATTGAGGGAGGGTTGAGGAAGTACTCTGGATGAAGAAGTGGTTGTACCTGACTGCAGTCTGTACTTTGTACTCAGATATTTACCACTTGGACTTACTAGAACAATTTCATTGCTGGCTTTGTGCCTAGCGGCTGCTGGAGGCTCTTACGGTGGCTCATGGGGTACACCGTCATTAGTGAACAAGACTGCCAGATGCCAATTTCCCGGCTGACCGTTCCCGACGTGTGCTGTTCCTGAATGCTGCTCAGGAACTGTCTGCGAGAGGACTAGTTAGGCTGAACCAAAGGATGCCACAGACGATTGTAGCAACAGAGATAATCCAGCTCCGGTGTATGGGCCCATGCACTGACAACTTTTCTTTTCTGGTATAGGTATAGCTAAGGTGACTTCGCCTTAGTTGCTGCAGTAGATTGATCTCTCCAGTGCAGACAGGAGCAGTGTCCACTTTTACTATTCAGAATGCCTTGGCTTAATTGTCTTTGATAGTAAGATACAGGTATCTTCTGCATTTAGTAGGAGACGAGGACAGAGAAAGACAGCAAGCCAACATATTGCAGTACCTTCCGTGCTTTGGTTATGTGTAAATTGGAACAATTTTTCTGTAGAACGGATTAAAACCCTCCCAAACCTCTAAGTGTATGTGCCTTAGTGAAGGCAAAATCAAAGATCATGTTTGCTTTGATGCAAAGGACTGAAGGGTGTAATGACCCTTTAAAATCTTATGCTAGTTGTATGTATGTTTTTGTATATTTTATGAATTTCTCGCTATCTTTGGCTACCAGTGGAATAAAAAATCCAAAGAGAAAGCTGAATAGTGAAATCACTTCTGTATTGGCCTATCTTTGTTTCCAAGTGGACAGTCTTAATACTTTTTTTTCTCATTATTGTGTTGATGTTGTAAATGCTAGTTTTATCAATTTGATATTTTTGTCCTTTTCTAACACATCTTAATGCCATTGATGGCTTTAACGTAGCTGCTAGTATTGGCAAGTAAATAAACACTTTGTGTTGTCTCTGTTTAAGAAACACTGTGGGGGAAGTTACCTTATATATCAATACCTTTAATATGTCAGGTATTAGCTATTCTTGCTGTTACCATTATCTCCTTGGAGGTTACAGACAAAAGGTAAGGAGAAGTCCTAATTCCTTCTTTCCTTCTTTCTTCCTTCTTGCATTTTTTTAATTATTATTTTTCCAAAGATGAGTGTAGAGTAGCAGTTAACTTACTGATGCAAGTGGTAGTGTTGCAACTTACTGTGCAAGTGGACTGCTTTGCAGTCTTCTGTTGTTCCGTACTGAGATATGCACATCGCACCTCCTTTTGGTTCCCTGTCCTGCTGGGACCTTCCTGTAGTTGCTTCTTATTCCCTATTTTTTTGCCTCAAGGGTGTAGTTAATTGGATTATAACTCATGTTCTCTGCTTGATTCCCCAGAGCCAGAAAGCAGGGAAGTCCTAGCCACCACGTGCTTTTCCCTGTCCTGTGGATTTCTTTCATCTCTAATGAACTAGGACCAAAACACAGACCACTGCGCTCATGAGCTACCATAATACTTCAAAGGAGTTTTTGAGCTAGCTGGGCAAGAATTCTGGGGCATAGAGACAGACACTAAATAGATCAAGCAATGAGCCCCTGAAAAGCTGAGGGTTTGCAGAATCTGACAACTGTTTACAACACTGTCATTAGTAAAACATGAAAAAGATCCCTTCTGAATGTACTTGTTTCACTGTAAACAGTGCAAGGCACCATTCTTGCCATTCTCATTACAATTTGAGAAAACATTGATGGAACCTTGACCACGGGATTGGCAGTGGTGTGTTGGCAGTTGGGCCAACAGGGATATGGTCAGTTGACAAAGTCTCGGCACTGGCGGAGATGGTTGTAATCAGCTCCTCAGTAAACCCAGACAAAATTTCTGCCCACCTTCTGCTTTTCTTTTAAAAGAACAAATGCTAGCGTTTTACTATTCTTATTATGCTTTCTTCTTCCTTTTTTTGATTAAACCTCAGAGAGGGAAAGATAATCCTTGAATCACTACAAATACTTATTCACTAGATATTGCAAGAAAAGCCTATAGCTTCAGTGCTAGAAGCCAGTTTTGCACACCAAACCACATGGACACTCTTTAATTCAACAAGAAGCTCTGATAGTAATTCAGATGTCAGTGAAACTGAAAAAAGTTCTGAATTCCATTTGAGGGAAATCCTGTTAATGCTTTTCCCTCTCCTCTTCTCCTCTCCTCTTTTTTCTTCTCTTTTTTTTCTTTTTTTTTTTTTTTCACTAATCAGATGTAAAAAAAAATAGGTACCAAACTTTGGCATTTCTTCCAAACAGAAATTCTTAGCTTTTTACAACAACAAAACGCATTTGTAAAATGCCTAATATGGATCTACATTGGTTAGTGAAGTATTCTGCATCCTGCTTACTCAGAATACTTCTCGCGTAGACAGAGTTTGAGTTTCTTCAACTGTTGCTCACAGGACAGTGTTACAGGGTTTTGAAATTTCTGCCCTTCCCCTAGCTGTTTATCAGAAGTTTTAGCAAACGCAGAGTTGCTAGTGTGTAGTTTACATAAAGAAAAAGATGCGCGGCATGAAAAAGTTGAGAACTGCTGTTCTGATAGAGTATCTGGGAACATAAATACAAGATCAAATCTTGAAACATTACTGGATTCCAAATAGAAGTAGCGAGGGGAAATCTTGCCTGGCAGAGAGGCAATTTCTGAACTGCATATTGCATAGTGATATTTGGGGAATCCCAGTATGAAATGCGTACAAGCCCTTATGAGATTGAGCAGGTAAATTAGTTCATGTTTTGGTGAGATCTGTAACTTCCTTTCCGTACTCCACAGGCCAATGTGATGCTCAAACTGTATAAGAGTTTTCTGGAAAAGAAAGTTCAAGAGGACACCATCAAATCAGCAATCATCTTTGCTAGAAGTAAGTGATCCAATACAAAGCATGTGATAAATGCTTCAAGAAAAGCTTTTTTTTTTTCTTTATGAAAATATAAAATACTTGGTAAACATACTTATTTTAATGATTTCATTGTACACCGTGATGTGAAATCTGGTGGAAAGAACACTGAACTTCTTATAATAAGGAGAAACCACCCACCACAGGTATGTGTTAATGACTTCATAGGAAACAAATATAAAACTTTATACAAAATCTCACAGAAATTATTCCAGTGACACCTGTGCATTCAGTCTGATGTATGAAATCTCCCCTAACATCTGGTGGTACAATGTTAGGTAACTTTTGTAGTGTCTCTGTAGATTGATAGTGCTGGGAGCTATAGTGATTGCTGCTAATTTATAGTAGTGTAAGACACTGTTGGGAACGTTTCATGCAGAAAGTAGCGTAGGAAGGTGTATATGGCAACATGTATTTGCATTGGTTATAAGACATTATCATTATTTTTGAAAATGATGAAAGTGCTAAATGTTTTATCCTGTAGTAATCCTTATCACAGTATTTCTGACATGCTATGGTCCCTTCATAGCTTAAAAGCTTCTGTTTCCATCACAAGTAGAAAACGCAGGCTTTAAAGTATATACAAAAATTCACATTAAAAATATGATCAGAACGCAGTATTTTATTTTTTTGGAACAGCTATATTCTCAATACTTACTACATTGTGTGATGAAAAGAGAACACGTAAAATACTGAGCTATCTAAGACTTTATTAAGGTACCAAACAATATTGTCAGTCTCAAATGACAAGATTACTATCGTAGCTGGCAATTATTTCTGCTGTATCTTAAAGAAGTCCAGCTCTAGAGATGGGACTTGATAACCAAAACATTTTGACTATTTAAGAGAAATGCATATTATCCAGCAATGTGTCCTTGCAGCAAAGAAAGCTAATGGTATCCTGGGCTGCACTAGGCAAAGTACTACCAGCAGCGCTGGTGAGGCCATGCCTGGAGTGCTGTTCTGGGCTTCCCAGCACAAGAGAGACCCGGAGCTCCTGGAGAGAGCCCAACAAAGGCCACAAAGATGATTAACGGCACTGGAGCACCTGTCCTATGAGGAGAGGCTGAGAGAGCTGGGACTGTTCAGCCTGGAGAAGAGGAGGCTCAGGGGGGATCTGATCAATGTGTGTAAGTGTCTGAAGGAAGGGTGTCAATAGGATGGGGCCAGACTCTTCTCAGTGGTGCCCANGTTAGTGAAGTATTCTGCATCCTGCTTACTCAGAATACTTCTCGCGTAGACAGAGTTTGAGTTTCTTCAACTGTTGCTCACAGGACAGTGTTACAGGGTTTTGAAATTTCTGCCCTTCCCCTAGCTGTTTATCAGAAGTTTTAGCAAACGCAGAGTTGCTAGTGTGTAGTTTACATAAAGAAAAAGATGCGCGGCATGAAAAAGTTGAGAACTGCTGTTCTGATAGAGTATCTGGGAACATAAATACAAGATCAAATCTTGAAACATTACTGGATTCCAAATAGAAGTAGCGAGGGGAAATCTTGCCTGGCAGAGAGGCAATTTCTGAACTGCATATTGCATAGTGATATTTGGGGAATCCCAGTATGAAATGCGTACAAGCCCTTATGAGATTGAGCAGGTAAATTAGTTCATGTTTTGGTGAGATCTGTAACTTCCTTTCCGTACTCCACAGGCCAATGTGATGCTCAAACTGTATAAGAGTTTTCTGGAAAAGAAAGTTCAAGAGGACACCATCAAATCAGCAATCATCTTTGCTAGAAGTAAGTGATCCAATACAAAGCATGTGATAAATGCTTCAAGAAAAGCTTTTTTTTTTTCTTTATGAAAATATAAAATACTTGGTAAACATACTTATTTTAATGATTTCATTGTACACCGTGATGTGAAATCTGGTGGAAAGAACACTGAACTTCTTATAATAAGGAGAAACCACCCACCACAGGTATGTGTTAATGACTTCATAGGAAACAAATATAAAACTTTATACAAAATCTCACAGAAATTATTCCAGTGACACCTGTGCATTCAGTCTGATGTATGAAATCTCCCCTAACATCTGGTGGTACAATGTTAGGTAACTTTTGTAGTGTCTCTGTAGATTGATAGTGCTGGGAGCTATAGTGATTGCTGCTAATTTATAGTAGTGTAAGACACTGTTGGGAATGTTTCATGCAGAAAGTAGCGTAGGAAGGTGTATATGGCAACATGTATTTGCATTGGTTATAAGACATTATCATTATTTTTGAAAATGATGAAAGTGCTAAATGTTTTATCCTGTAGTAATCCTTATCACAGTATTTCTGACATGCTATGGTCCCTTCATAGCTTAAAAGCTTCTGTTTCCATCACAAGTAGAAAACGCAGGCTTTAAAGTATATACAAAAATTCACATTAAAAATATGATCAGAACGCAGTATTTTATTTTTTTTGGAACAGCTATATTCTCAATACTTACTACATTGTGTGATGAAAAGAGAACACGTAAAATACTGAGCTATCTAAGACTTTATTAAGGTACCAAACAATATTGTCAGTCTCAAATGACAAGATTACTATCGTAGCTGGCAATTATTTCTGCTGTATCTTAAAGAAGTCCAGCTCTAGAGATGGGACTTGATAACCAAAACATTTTGACTATTTAAGAGAAATGCATATTATCCAGCAATGTGTCCTTGCAGCAAAGAAAGCTAATGGTATCCTGGGCTGCACTAGGCAAAGTACTACCAGCAGCGCTGGTGAGGCCATGCCTGGAGTGCTGTTCTGGGCTTCCCAGCACAAGAGAGACCCGGAGCTCCTGGAGAGAGCCCAACAAAGGCCACAAAGATGATTAACGGCACTGGAGCACCTGTCCTATGAGGAGAGGCTGAGAGAGCTGGGACTGTTCAGCCGGGAGAAGAGGAGGCTCAGGGGGGATCTGATCAATGTGTGTAAGTGTCTGAAGGAAGGGGGTCAATAGGATGGGGCCAGACTCTTCTCAGTGGTGCCCAGTGCCAGGACAAGAGGCCATGGGCACAAACTGGAACACAGGAGGCTCCTTCTGAACACCAGGAAGCACTTCTGTGCTGTGCGGGTGGCAGAGCACTGGCACAGGTTGCCCAGAGAGGCTGTGGAGTCTCCTCCTTGGAGAGCTTCAAAAGCTGCCTGGACATGGTCCTAGGCAACCTGCTCTGGGTCCCTGCTGGAGTGAGAGGGGTTGGACTGAGGTGACCTCCAGAGGTGCCTTCCGGCCTTAGCCATTCTGAGATTTTGTGCTAGTCAGTGGAAGAAATAAAAACATCATCTTCAAAACTGTGCTCAATGTTCCAGCTCATCACACTTCCTCTCCCAGTAACTCTCAGGTGTGGATTAGTTGTACAAAAGGCAATCCCCAGGAGAGAAGGGGTAGATTCAAATTTACCTGGCCTAAATACAGGTGCCTAGGGTTTCTTGTCTCTAGGCCTTCAGCTTGAGTAACAAATTTCAACAGTGAGTGTACTTTGAAATCCACCATGCATTTCATCATAAATTTCATCATAAAATAGTACAGTAAGTTCTTGTGATTTGGATGTTTAGGAAAATAGAAGAAAAAGGGGAAAGGAGCAATAAGTAAACACATTTTCCCAAATATGTAAAGAAGTTAAACAATTAAATTGCTCTGCATTAGTGCTTTTGACATTAGTCTAATTTTTTTTAGCTTTGCCATGTGTCCAAAGTTTAAAATGAGCTAATAATCCCTCTCTGTCCCTTCAAATATGAGAAGGGGGAGGTGAAGAGGAAGAGAGAAGAAAAAATTCTCAATCTTTTTGTTATTTAAAAAGTAACTCCTGGTGTTCTTTTTATTCTCAATCAGGTAAACCAATTTTTTAGAAACATCCATGGAACTAAAAGGAGGAACCAAGATCACAGTTCACATACAGAAATTGGGTATTTCCGTGCTTTTCTGCATTGTGTGTTAAGGGTGAACCAAATTACGAATTGCCAGTGGAAGGCCAGCAGTTCAACTAAAAACCATGTACCTGCTTAATCCAAGACAATATTCAAGCATAGAGAGGTGGAAATTAAATGAGTGCAGCGCTCCAGCGATAGTTTCCTACAACATGATACTTCCGAGGATCCAGACTTGTCTTTTGAAGGAGAATTCATGATTTACCCCGATAAAACTGATTTGCTATGTCCTTATTCTAATCAGTGGTGTTCTTTCAATTTTTTTTTCCCTTAGAAAAAATAACTGCGCTGTAGGCTTATTTTCCAGCAAAGTTGGAATACTCACCAGAATGTTAATTCTTGAGTGTTCTGATTTCTTTTAGAAACAAAAGTTTCTAATAGCTGGCATAACTACCTATGTATTTATACAATCCTGATTGACACAATTAAATACGGTATGTGTTTTTAAATTTTGGAAAGTACCTAGTGGAGTCAGTTTCAACTGACATCTGAACTTGTTTAATGCTCGGGCACAGCATGAAAGACCAGGAAGACACCCTATCTACTACAACAGAATTCCAGTTTCTGCTTAAGGATGTAGCCACCAACGCCAATTTTGATTTGTCTGCACCTGGAGTTCAGATATCACTGGAGCCGTTCGTGTTACAGCTTTTGCTCAGCCTTATTGTGGCTAGGATGCTCATCAGCAATGTGGCTACCGGTTTGCTGCGTAACACAGGCTGTGCTTGCTGCATGGTGTTAAACGTTGGAAAGGAGACGCAGTCCCATTTAGTCCCTCTGGTAACTCTACTCTTGTTTGCAGGCAGTCTCTTCATTTACCACCATCTGATTCTCATGTCAGAATCAAGTAAATATGATTCTGATAGTTGGCATCACTTTGAAATGCTTCACAAATATTTAGCAGCACTGTTTTTGCTGTGGAACGTAACTGAACAAATAGATTATGGGATCACTTATGGAAATCAGTGATATTGGTTTTTGTCTTATTCCGATTTTTTTTTTTAGTGCAAAAGATGTTGAAATGCAAGTTTCAGAAGTAGAGAAGTGAAAAAGAATCTTGAAAAGAAGAAAAATACCTAAGTCACAGAACACGATATAGTGTTTTTGAAATTCTAACAGACAGTAATTGTCTACAGTGCCTATAGTTGCTGAATGAACTTGTTTCTTGCTGAGCTGAGCTCTAGTTTCCCCAAAACTTGATGGAGCTACAGTTGTGCTAAACCTAATATGCTTGCTTACCCTACACTGTGCAGAGGCGTATATTCACCTCCTTTTTTTTTTGTTTCTCCAAATAATACGTGCAAGCAGATTTATTAACGTGTTTTCCAGGAGCTGATGGAAATTGCTTTCTGTTAGCGAATTTTACCGGACAGCAAGTGGTATCCTGTATGACTTCTTAACGCAGTTATATAATTCTCACCATGCTAAGTATTAGTAAAAGAACAGTAACACTGACCTCTCTGTGTTCCATTAAGTATATATTTCTGCCCTATAACTAAGCCCTTAATACTGTGAATCTTTTTTTTCAGAGGCATTTTAACTGTACCTATTTCTTGCTTCTGCATATTTTCAGGTACCCATTTCTATTGCGTGTGCTCATTCCTCCCTTCTCTCCTTCTGTTTACTTAGTTTTCTGATCTGTTCTCCTCATTTAAAGCCTAGCTTGTGAGACGCGCGTGCTTTCCTAACCTTCCCACCTCATCAGATCACTTCTGTGGCTTCACGATGTAGCTTTGGGTTCCCAAACCAGGAGGTGCACATCCGGGTAGGCTTTTTTCTGCTTAATATGGCTCACCTTATGGCTAAGCTCCGTGTTCAGTACGCTCGCTTGTTATTAGTAGCTCAGTATAGTCAAGCTAGCTTTATAGTTTAGAACAATATAAAAGTATATGCCTAATTCTTTTGTTCTACCTTCCTGCAGTACTTTTGAATGTTTTATAAGGTTTAAAGCTGCAGTGTATTGCACCTCACAGAACAAAGAGTTTGACTTATGTAAGTGCAGTATTTGGTTTGGCGTCTGTTGGCCTGAATGTCCAAAAAGAAAAAGGCACCTCCACAAAAGATCATCAGCCAAGACGAAACAGGGCAGATTGTGACACTGACTGTAAATTTTAAAAAATCTACTCAAATCGCATACTTCCTGTAGATGTGTGGTTACTGAGGACGTTAAACAGACAGTCGTGGTTTTACTTGGCCATTTCCATTAGTAAATAAATTCACACTTGTAAATGTGTTCCCATTGCTTGAACTTTTTGGTCATATCTTCTATTTCTTCATTTCCAGCTAACTCATTCTCACTCTTTTTTTTTTATTTGGTGTGAAATTTTCTCTTCCTGATTTTTATAACCCTTATCTACAGTATCTCACTTCTTTCAGCATCTTTTCCTGAAAAGCTCACGTTCTTTTTTACTATTTAGCACATTTCATGGTAAACCTAGTTATGACCTTTTCATTTTTCCTATTAAAACTGTCTATTTTAACTAATGAGATTAAATCTTCACACATATTTCATTCTTTCGTGTTGCAGTTACATACATAAGTTAATTCTATAGTGCTGCCAAGTCTCTGTCATTTAAGAAAAGCTTAAGGCAAATATTACACGTTTCTCATTCCAGCTAATTTGCTGGTTGTATTTAATTGATGATTTATCAATCACAGAGAAAATAACACTTTTGTAAAGAGAATTACTGACAGATTAAATACCCTGAAGCATATTAGATGGATTTTATAGGGCTGCAGAAAACTAAAACAAGGTGTTGGATGTAAAACTTCCTTCAGAACTAAGGACTTTATAACGGTCTGCCTTTGAAAGAGTTAAGGTCTGCTGTCTGGACAGGAATTTTGGAATATTAGGTCCTTTACTATAACACATTTTTCCAGTGTGGAGAAAGAACTCTTCCTTTTATTTCCTGTGCAGTTTCATAGAATAGTAGGTGCATCTTCTCTGTTTGCAGAGGATGCTTACGGCACTTTAACTTAGCCCAGTACTTTTTTTTAATTATTTGTCAGATATGTATATTTCTAAATCTTCTGGGCTTTGTTCAGTGTTTCTTTTTTTCCTCGTTATTATCATTGTGCTACACCTTCTCCTGTGTTGTCTTTCATATCACTCCCTTTTCTTCCTTGGCAGTCTCAGAATGTTTTCTCTCAGTATGCTGTATTTTCTGCTTTCTCTTTTCACACCATGGTTCCTCCCAGCTTTAGTGCATGCTCTTTTACTTCAGCTGTTTCTTTTTATCTCTTCCAGGTATGCTTTCACTCTAGAGCACTCACATAGCGATCTCAGAGATTCCTTCAGAAGTTGAATGGCCCCAAGAAGAGAAAACTTGGTCTTAAGTAACGAGCCAACTCCATTCTTCCCTGAAGTCCCAGAAGAGCAGAGCTTGCTCTGTGGACAGTGTGCCTTCCTGCGCATCCAGCTCTTTCAGTCACCGGTCACTGTTGTTCTTTGTTTCCTGGAACAGACGTTTCCCCGTCTTCTGTTCTGAGCATCCTTTGGCATGTGGGAGGTAACTCATACCCTGGTTGTTGCCTTGGGCATGTAACATAGGCTCATACGCGTAAGTAATTGTGATTTACTTTACTTCGCTGAGACTCGGCAGATCTGAAAGGGATGCAGAGACTGCCTCCTCTCGGCCCTACCCCATGGTGGCCTCTTCTAGAGTCTTTCTAGTCTGCTCTTCTACTTTGAAACTGTAACCTTTGCTGCTGCCTCTCTGGGATTTTGGACTGAGTTTGTTCTGGAGGGGCAGAAGAATTCCTGAGGAAAAGGAAAAGAGAGCCTTGGTGGTGAGGGCAAGGAGATGCTGGCCAAGACAGCAAGCACTGTTTGGATCCTAAATAGTTTTGTTAGCTTCCTGGATATAGGAATATGCATCTCTGGCACTGTTCCTCTTCCCTGGTACGTTGCAACCGTAGGTGGGATAGCAGTGCTTTCTGCAGTCTGTTACAGCTACTGGTGTAACAATAGTGGTGAAAGTATGGTAGAGCTTGACATGCATGTAAAAGTCAAGGCACTTACTCAGCCAGCCCCTGTGATGTGTCTTCGTGCCTGTTGCTGCCTGCACCAGTGAAGTTTGGGAGGGTACGGCTACCTGTGTGGTGACCTCGCCAGACATTGTGGTGGCCACGTGCTTGTAGTTCTCACCTCAAGTGATTCCCGCTCTGTAGCTGTTTCAGCTGCCGGTGACTGCATTTTAAAGCAGTAATGCTGTGAAATTGAGCAAGGTTGTGAGTAGAAAAGGTCAGGAAGAGGAGTTTCTCTTCCTCCTGCAGTGTGACAAACCTGCGAGCAGCAGAGCATAGAGCTATCTGTCAGGGCATGGAGGAGAGTTTGTTTTTGCATTCCATTCACATTTTACATGATTTCCACTGTATGCTCAAGTAATTGTATTTCTTGTATACATTTCTACCTGAAAATGTGGTTAAAAAGGGTAAGTAACGTAAGAGGAGGGCAAAAAGTAAGTTTCATTTTAACTCCTACCACTTTGCTGGGTTTTGTGCTTTCTGTACCACTGCAACGAGTTGTACACCAGGCCTTGATTTTCGCAATCACGCTGCACTCACTTGGGCAGATGAGCAGAACTCCTTCAGTTTTATGGGCAAAGATGAGCACGCGCATAGGCATGCTTCAAAACCTACTGCAATCTAGCCCTCACACGGTTCAAGGTCATGCTGACATCCCTATCGCAGCTGGGAGAAACGTCACCTAACCTTTCTAAAACAACTCCCGCAGCGTGTGTTGGCAGCGGCCGGTTTCCCGAGAGCAGCCAGGCGCCCGTCCCGCCGCTGCCCTCCCTCAGCCCGGGCCGACTCTGCCCCCTCAGGCCGGGCGGCCGGAGCCGCTGCTCCCTCCGTTGCTGAGGGGAAGCGCCGCCGCCATCTGCCCCGGTGCCGCCCGGGGCTTGTGTGGCTCGGAGGGCAGCGGACAACACCCCGAGGCCCTGGGGCCAGGACAGGCCGAGCCGCCGACCTTACCCTCCGCGCCGGCCGCGCCCCGTGACGCGGCGCGGAGCGGGGCCTGGGCGCCTGCGCGCGCTCCGCATGGCGCTATAA
>VXAL01002729.1:390105-428886 GCA_013399475.1 Chauna torquata | reverse complement strand
GCCTGGGCAGCCCCGGGAGAGGAGCCGAAGGGCGGCCGGCGGCGGCGGTCGGACCTCGGCCGGCAGCGGGCTCCGGCGGAGGGAAGCTGGCGTGCGGCTGGGGCAGAGGGCGAAGCGAGGCCGGCCTCGGAAGGACGCGCGGGCTCGCTCGCAGCGCTCCACGCGTGTCCCCCCGCCTCCCGTGCTCGCCCCGCCGCGGGGAGCAAGTGGCGGGCAGGGCGGCGCGGAGGAGGGGTGCGCGGCGGTCCCTGGGGCGAAAGTGGGAGCCCCACGGCTTGCTCGGGGTTTCTGCAGGCGCTGGGAAGCAGCTGACAGCTACGCGAGACGGAGAAACTTGGGATAAGTTCGCGGATGTGCCGAAAGTTTTGGGCAAGTTGCTTTTCTGCCTAAAATGCGTGTAAGTTGGAGTGTTCGCCTGTCTTGGCGGGGCGTTGGGATCACAAGCGACTTAAGTCAGGTGGTATTAGAGATGCCTACAGCGTTCCAGACGATTGGTGTCTGGACGGTGGATCTGGAAGGCTCTGCGTAAGACAGCTTTTTGTTTTCGTTAGCTAGATAGTTTTTGGTCGGGTCTCTTGCTCCGCGCAGTAAGTGGCCGAGTTACCGTAATCTGTGACTTGAAAAAGGTGATTGAGGCTTTCATGGCATTGACATGAATGAATAATGTGGTGAAGCGTGAACAGTTACAGTTTACACCTAACAACTGTAAAAATAACCCGCACTTAAAATGCAAATTCTACTACTTTTATTCATGCTGTAAGCAAGCTGCTTTGGAGGAATCGTTTTCACTGTTATGGCCAGCCAG
Source organism: Chauna torquata (assembly GCA_013399475.1). Taxonomy (NCBI): domain Eukaryota; kingdom Metazoa; phylum Chordata; class Aves; order Anseriformes; family Anhimidae; genus Chauna; species Chauna torquata. Next base: position 428,081 of record VXAL01002729.1, on the reverse strand, counting down.
GCCGCTATGAACAATTATCGAAGCAAAGCATTACTCTGCGTAAGGTGCGCAATGAAGAAGTTTGAGGTGCTTTTCTTTGTATGAAGCATATGGGGGAAATACGGAGTTTAGAGAAGCACCACACTTGTGGGTGTACTTCCTATAGCAGCAAAGAAAAGATTAGGGTAGGAACCACGTAGTGGTGATAAAGATGACTTAAAGATGACTTGGATCTTGACAGGTTAGCCAGGTGTTTCTACCTGCGCATTCTCCTAAGAAGAAGAACATGCTGTTGGTTCTAAACCTCCTGCTCTTCACTGTCAGACTTTTTCTTTTTTAAGTATTTAAATACAGCGACTGATTCCACTCGTCTTAATCTTACTATATTGAGATCCCGAGATATGTAATCACTTTAGTGCTGTTGTTGCTATAGTTATTTTCTGCCAGGACAGTTCCTTTGTCGGAGCATCTCTTGCAGTTACTTTCAGGTAGGATGTTGCCTAAATGGATGACTGATCGTGCATTAATTCCTGTGCTACTGGTGCATATTTGCGTTTCCTCTTTTTTGTTTCTTTTTCATTTTTTTTTCCACGTGTCTTTATCAAAGACACATGCCTCTCTAGGAACTGTAAGAAATTGATAAGAAAAAAAATCTTTATTAAGTAAGTTTTGCTTTGGATTTCCCAGCACTCACATTATGCTATGATGTCTGGGTAGTCAGCGGTCAAGGATGAGTCTAACTCCTTGCCAACTTTCCTCTGAAACGAACCACAGTTGCAATATATTATTTATTATTATTGTTTAATAGTAGAGTCCCCCAAATCTTCAGGTTTCCTACTTAATATTTTGACTCTCTGGAATGTACTGAATGTAAATTCAGTTAAATATCTTTTCATGCAGGTGAACGCATGTGTGAGTTGCTTGTAGTTTGGGAAGTACAACTTCGCAATACGTTTTTTGTTTTCCTATTAGCTTGGTTTGACTATGTCAAGGCATACTGCATGTAATCTGACTTGTATTGTGGCTGTAGGCAGATGTAACAAAAGTAGCATTACCTTTCTGTTGCATCAGCTTGTTTTCCTTGCTCTCTGGACAAGAAAGGAAGTAAGCAGACTTTCTATTGAAAGTTCAGAGGTGCCAGTGCTCTACAACATTGTAAACTGAAAGTAACTGTGTGGAGTTTAATACTCCAGAAGGAGTACAGAGAGTGTCAGATTTTCGCATGGATCCGTGTCTCAGGGAAATTTCTCAAAATAATCATCCTAAGGACAATTTAAAAAATACATTCTTGCTTGATAAAGTTTAAATGTTCTACCTCTGTCTTTATTATTCATTAAAAATTGAATCCATATAAAAATCATCCAGATACTTAACGGCAAGATGTATAGCATTAAAGCTACAACTGTTGGTCTACTTAAAAAAGACAGTGGAATAAAACACCAAATCCTTAACCTTGAAAGTTTGTTTCAAATAAATGATAAAATCTAGCCATGCAGGCTAAAATAGGCAAGGGATAATGCACCTGGCTTTAAAACTGTGGCATTCAACCTGTGGAAGCTGTTAAGAAAAATGCATACAGAAAGTATACTCCCTCTGGGCTTCAGTCGGAGGTGCTTGAATTGCCTTGTTTTGAGAAAGGGTGGACAGCAGTGCTCTTATCAGTCATTTTGCAGTACTTGCGTGCTGTCTGGAGCAGGTGTTGCTCCTGTGCTTGTAGAGGGCCGCTGTTTAAAGGAAAAGAAAGGCACCAGGATAGCAGTGTTTGACCCTGTTGTTTGGGGGCAGCAAAGGTTCTTGAGAGTCGTGAATTTAGATTGTTCTTTCTTTTTCAGCTTCTACTTTTCCCTCCCTCACCCACAGCAAAGCCAGGAGTTGGGGAAGTTAGCAGCTGATGACCAGGTACAACTCTTCGCCCCTCTGAGCATGGATTATCCTTCTGCCAAATGCCACTTTACCAAGTTTCCCCAGGAAGATCGCTGAGCTTCTCAAGTTCTCCACTGCATACAGAACACAGACTTGCTCATGAGTGACAAGGGTTTTCCATCATCATCTTCTATGAAATGCAGGTTTTGGGCTGAGTAGCTGTTAGACTAGTGCTGTGTATTCAAGGCCTTCTTTCTTCTCCCTTAAGGGTATGTCCTGTACTAGCAGTCATGAAAAGGGAGACCATGCCTGCCTGACTGCACTACGTTTTCAGCTGGGGACTGTCTTTTTTACATGCCTTTAACAGGACAGGTTATGCCCTGAAGCTTTGTTTGTGGTGTTTTGACCTTAAATACCTTTAGCTCTTAGACTGGATGGTGGGGCAGTTTCTTTCTAAATGGAGGGAATTTCTATGATCTGACAGAGGCACTCAGTTACCATGTTTGTTAACAAAAATACTTTTGCAGCATTTTGGAAAATTTTGCATTTGATGAGCTAGACTGTAGGACTGACGAAGACCAGACACGCACAGTGAGTGCAGTACTGCCAGCATATACCTCTGTCCTGAGGTATGGTGACTGTGTGATCTGTGCTGATGCTCCCAAAACTGCAGGTGTCTTGTGTCATGGACCACCTTTTTAATGGGGAGTTACACCCCTGGTTAACCTAAGCTTACTGTTGCAGGGGGGAGATGGTTGGGCTGTGCTGGTAACAGGAGGAAATAGTTAAAGGCTTGGGAAGGGGAAGGAGTGGTGAGGTTTCTAGTAACACTTACTGCATTTCTGGTTCTTCTCCATCATAGCTGAGTAGGGCAAATAAATTGTGTTAACTGAAGTAATATGAATGTTTTGAAGGGCCGTGAGATACGTTCAGTAGCTCACCGTAGTGACTTTGGGCCTGACACTGGTTTGGGCAGGTGCAGGGTAGAGAAGGAGTGTAAAAACAATGAGGAGAATGTTGCTCCTTGGTTTTCTTCTTACGTTTTCTTGAATGCAGTTCTCTGTCCCTTCTCTGTCTGTCCATGTGGATTTTACACTATCCCTGGCCCTCAAATGCTGTGGGCAAGTAGAGCAGCGTTGATTGCAGGTAGGCATTGAAAGGACAGTTAGACATAGCATCATAGAATGGTTTGAGTTCAAGGCACCTCAAAGATCATCTAGTTCCCCCCTCCCATGGACAGGGACACCTTCCGCTAGACCAGGTTGCTCAAAACCCCATCCAGCCTGGCCTTGAACACTTCCAGGGATGGGACTTCCACAGCTTCTCTGGGCAGCCTGTTCCACCCTCATCACCACCATAGTCAAGAATTTCTTCCTAATGTCAAATCCGAATCTACCCTCTTTTAGTTTAAAAGAATCTCTCCTTGTCCTATCACTACACTTCCTGATAGAGTCCCTCTCCATCTTTCCTGTAGGCCTCCTTTAAGTACTGGAAGGCCACTATAAAGTCTCCCTGGAGCCTCCTCTTTTCCAGGCTGAACATCCCCAGCTCTCTCAGCCTGTCTTCATGGTGCTCCAGCCCTCTGGTCATCCTCATGGCCCTCCTTTGGACCTGCTCTCGTGAAGGGACAACAGAAGAACTCAGCTGGATGCTGAGCATCCTCTGTCATTACCTTAGGATCTGCTTACTGTGGCAGGCTTTTTCTGGAAGTGTGCTGGTTTGTCTGGCTCAGGTCAACGTTGCTAATGAAACTATAGCTGAAGATGTCCAGTGGCTGGGTCCATGCTGTGCCTCTGCCTTGCTTTAGGCTGGCAAGCTGGTGCAAGGCTCAGCTGCCGTACAAAGGTTCCCCTCTGTCTGCCTCGGAGGCAAAACAGCAGCAGGTACAGGTCCGTGGCTCCTGTTTACAGCTCAGTTGTCTTCACTTGTGTATTTTGGCCTGTCCCTGGTGAGTTTTCCACTGCCTACAGCTTATCTGGGCTGATAGCGAGTAACTGTTCGGAAAGCACAACTGCGCTTTCTGGCAGGTGGCGGAAGATGGGCAGCCAGCGAGCAGGCACCTGTGGGTGGGAGGGAGGGAGATGATGCAGTATCCCAGCACTGCTGCTGGCTGGCACAGGGCTTGATCTCTTCACGTTTCTTCTCTTAATTGTGTAGGCTGTAAGGTCATCTGCGGAGGTGAGGGCAGGCAAACATCTGCGCGCTGCTGCCTTCCTCTCCTGAAGCTGGCCGAATGGCTCTCAAGTACAGCACTCCCCATCTCCCTTGTCCTGTTCTATTTGTTGTTTCTGGATTGTAAAACTGCAAAAGGAATTTGACGTTTTCATATTTCTATTCACTTTGGAATAGAAGGAAGTGCTGATTTTTAAAATAAGTTCTTAATTTATATTTTGATTGTGTAGGAGGAGGTTGTCCAAAGAATTCTTGTCTCAACACGTCAAGAAACTAGAGACTTTCCTTCAAAGCCTGCAGTTTCTGGATATGGGTAATTTGTTGAAGTCTGAGCATAATACTTGTGCTGTAGGATGACCTGTAGGTGCTAAATGATGCATGGCTTCAACCTGTTACATCCCAATAGTGTCCTCTCTTTAGCAGGCTTATCAGGATGGATTGTTTGCAAACTTCTCTTCACAAGAGGCAACATCAGTCAACTTTTTTTCCTGAGGAGGGGTCAGCAAAGCTGTGGCAGGCCTGTGGAACTAATTCAAACTTAAAAGATAGTGAGTAAATGTCTTCAGCTGCAACTGATAGAAATTTCAGCTACTCTGTAGGATTTGATTTTACTTTTGTGACTGAATGCATCTAGCAAAACAATGCCTTCATATCATTAAAGGCACTGCCGTATGGGAATTACGATTTAAATCTTGGCAGAAGATATAAAGCTAGTTTCTATATTTATGGTTTTCACATAAAAGCAGATGCACTGTGAATACTGGAGCACTGAAATATGATGCTCAGTAAAATTAATGTTATATGCTGTTCAGATTTTACAATCAATTACTGATTGGTGAATGTTAAACTTTTTTTTACTCCTTAGAAGAGAGAATGTGAGCCTGACTTCTGTTGCTTTTGCAGTATTTAAAGGACCCTTATAGCAGTAAAAATAGCGTCATCCATGCACAAGTGATAGCTTAAAAAATACTAAATCTCTTTCAATATTATTTTCCTAAAGACACTGAGGAAGTAGGTAAGTTTCTGAGTTGTTGTATTGAGCAGTTTGCAATACCTGCCTTTTTAAAGTTCTGTTAGAGACCCAAGTATTTGCCATGCCATGCAGTAGAAATCTATGCTATGCTTATTGGGTAGGATTGTATCTTACAGTTGTTTATGCAAGCCTTACTGTAAGTTGCAAAGCTTCTGATGAGTATCAAAAATGAATTATTCATACTGTCCTAGGCACTTAAAGTATTTGTCTTTGAGTTTTTGTCATCCTAAGTTTTTTGCATGAAGCTACTTCTCTGAAAATTCTGGTGATTTTACAAGAATAACGTGTTTAATTTACAAAGCAGAAGAGATCACAATAGATGTAGGTAAGCTGCTTGTTATTCAAATTGTGTTGATTAAGGTCTGTGCTGCCATCTCTGTCACCTTTAGAATGAAGTCCACTAGCATATCTTTTCCACCAGTGTCTCAAGGAAATACTCTCTGATCAAAACTGAAGTAGGGAACACATGGTGGCAGATGGAAAATCCTTGCCACTAATGAGCAAATCTAGTTTCTGTTAAGACTGGAGAACTTGTGAAGCTTGGTGATCTTGCTGGGGTAACTTGGTGAACTAAGAGCAGTTGTATGTTTTGATGGCACTTGGTTTTCATAGCCCATGTTTGCAGGCCTCTTCTAGTGCATGCTCCCAGTTTGCTGGAGGCGGAGGAGATGGGTTTGTTAGTGCTGGCTGCTCCTAGGTGTTGCCTGGGAAATTTAAGTTCCTTGTGTGGATGTTCAGGCAAACTTAAGAAGTGGGGTAACGCAGGGTGTCCTGGTTGGCAAAAGTCTTGAAGGCTTTCATTTGCAGCTTGCCAAGTGGCAGATGCCTTTTAGCTAAAGTGGAGCCCTCAGGAAGCTGGGTCCCGCTGACTGTTTGGTGGTATCACGAGGGAGTCCTCTTGGGGCAGCCAATGGTGTGTGTAGAAGGGGGTAAGTGTATTCAGAAGACCTTTGTATGGCTTGTATCCTCATCGCTTCACAACTATCACACAGTTTTGGTGACAGTTTTGACAGTATCCATGTAGACAGGAGTTAATAATTCCATGAAAGTTTTGCTGTCTTCTGCAAGAATTTTTGTTTGCTCCATCCCATTTAGGACAAGGGGATAATCAGTGTTAAAATTCAGTGTTAAGCCCCTTGCTTGCCTTTCTAAAATATGTGAAAGTCCATCCAACAGAGGGGTGAATATGCACATTTAAAGGAAATCAAGTGGGATTCAACCTGCTTCTGTTCCCTGTGTGAACACCAAGAAAACAAGTGTCTCATTACAAAACTAATCTGGATTGAGTTGATTCTCCTCTTATTTAAAGGAGACAGAGATTTAAAGGGGAGTAATACTACCTTCTCTTAGAACTCTGTGAAGGCACTAGTTATGTTTTGAGCATCTCTTGATTTAAAATTAAGATTTATAATTAAACACTCTGTAAGTTTCAGATTTCTTTGTAACAGCTGATTACCTGACAGCGTTCTGGAAATGCAAAGAGAAGGGTATTGACACATCTTCTGGTTCTTACAAAGTTGCGTGCTGCAATGTGTCAGACTTCTAACTTGCTATTTAAAGAATTTGACTCCAGTAAATACTAGGAGTTCACAGCAAGCTAGAAGAGGGTGTGGCATATGGATTCAGTGGCTTTTTGCAGTAGGAGTTCTCCTGAAAGTAAGGAAATGTCGCTTTTGCTCCTCTGAGGTACTATTTCATTGCCATCAGCTGAGTCCTCTGCAAATACATAAAGCTCCTTCATGAAGTAACTTAGGTGCATGAGAACTCAGTCAGCTCATCTGTAGACAATCCTGGAACTGTCTGATTACTTAGACAGGAAAGCAGCCAAGCCTCAAGTAGGAAAGTTGCAAGCCACCAAGATGAGATGGGCAAGTGCGGATGGGAAGTGATCACAGAGGCTGAAAGATGTGGCTCAAGGACAAGAGCTAGATGTTCTCACGATATCAAATAGGACTGCCTCGTGGAATGCAGAGTTGGCCTGGAATCCCATATGTCTACCCATAATAAAAACAGAAACTCTTGGGATTCAAGTATAATAAATACACTTTGAATTCAAATAGAAACAGTAGTGCCATCTTGGAACTATGCCCAGAAAACAACTATGATCTGTCAGTTATTTACAGCCCCTCCAAGAATCAATGTAATGTCCAGTTTTTCTTTAGATGTTTGGTATGGACATCTGTTGTTTGCTATAAATAAAAGGTACACTTCCTTGCAACTGGGACAGTTATATTTTTGCATAGGAATTTTAGCGTAACTCTAAAATTGCGTGGATATAAAGTATTTTTCAAATAATGAAGCTCAACTGTATGTGCAGTGTAGGAAAACTTAACGGGAGCATGGACCTGTATTCTGTGAAAAAGCATCAGTGCTATGGGGGGCCCCACTGCTAGTCTGTGAAACAGAGAGATCCATACGGGCACAAAAATGCATTGGTGAGCACCTAGGCTCCAGCAGCTTGGATAAGACTTACTAAGCAGTGTGTGAAACTTGGCTTCAGGTATTTGCATTTTTAGTCTAGTTCCTGAAGTAGGGGAGAGAGAGGGGGCTTAATACTCCTCAGAAAGATGCACATTTTTCATTTTTCCAAATTATTTGAGATAATAGGTTATCTGACTCTGTTCCATCCTACCTATAAAAGATTTCTTCATCCCTTTGCTGGCTCTGTATGCTTAAAAAGGCTGTACTTGTGCAGGGCATCTCAGGAGCTAGTGCCTACTATTAGTACAGAAGCTTACTGGAGAAAGGTTGGGTTTTCAGGAGGCAGCAGCCTTCGCTGGTGCTGTGCACCCCTTGAGCTGTTATCATGACAGAGTTGTGGGTGCCTGGTGTTTTAAAAAGCTGCCCACAGCCATCCAGGTAATCTGGGAAACAGTGATGTTAGTAAAACAGTGCTGTCACCTGGACAGTGATGTGTGTGGGTAAGGCTGGTCCATGGCTTTGAAACACCTAGATGTGGTCAGACATCTGCAGCTAGTGCAACATTAACAGTTGTAGGCCAGAGTCTGCATGAGTCCACAGTGAGGTGTTTAAGCGATTGGCAAAGATGCAATCAACTCCTTTAAAGTACTTTTGGGATATGGCATTTCCCTGCACCCTTGTATTTTATTGAGCCTGTCTCTGTTTTGTGGCATGGGAGCAAATTGGGATTATGCTCTTTCAATGTTTTTCCTGATGTGGTAATTCATGTACTTCCATACCTCTAGGCAAAACAAGGTGTCTTGCATTAGAACTAAAAATTGGGTATCTCATGGTGGTACTACGATATCCACATGCTAGACACAGTTTCTGAGCCACTGGTACAAAGAGCTGTAAGTAGACAAACATCCCTGGAACAGGGAAAGGGCACAAAGGGTGACTTCTGAGATAGGTAGGTAGGGTAGGTAGTGAGGTGACACGTGAGGAGAATCAACTGCTTGAGGGCCTGGGTATGTGGTGAGTGGTTTTGGTTGCTATCATGCCAGTGTTGGTTATGGGTTGATCATGGCTGAACTCCTCCTCTTGCATATACTAACGTTCACTTCCAAAGGTTGATAATGATCTGTCATATGCAGTAACGTGCTTTGTGGATGTAGTGTACTACTAGCTGAATGACTCAGTGTGACCTGTGCAGTGTAGACAAGCCCTCTACCCTGCCTGTCTGGGAAATCTGAGAGCGATCACGTTTTCCCCCAAGAAATACCCAAACAGGAAATATTCATGGTTCCCCAGAAGATCAGTTGTCCAAATACAACTGTATTTGATTTAAGAATAGGAGACAGTGCTCATCACTGGAAGCCTGTGGCTAAGTAACTTCAGGTGGCAGCCAAACCTCTGTTGTAGCCTCACTCTTAAGACAGTGACAAGCTGCACTTGTCACTGATGTTGCCTCCAGATTGGGCTTTTGTCCTTTCTTCATCTTCAGTACAAGAATCTGCAGTAGACATCTAGGAAGACTCAAATACCAGGTGAGGGTTATGTGGAATAAGTAGTTACCTTGTATGCACTACAGTCTGTACTTCATCTGAAAACATAGGGCCCCAACATATTAGAGTGGTTATATGAGTCAGGTAAAAGTGGGTCACATCAGTATCTAACTCACCTGCCATGTCTATCACGGTATTTCATTAACTCTTTCTGCCTGTCTAGCAGTCTTTTACAGCTGGTCTACATAGCGCAATGCACCTTGGTGTGATCACTGTTCAGACAGTCGGTCTCTAATAAAGCCTGTTTTAGATCTTAGACCTGACATGTGTTTTGTGACTTCTAAATGACTCGTAGAGTTGAAAAAGAAAAATTGCATTTTTTTTAAAAGGATGCCTTTAAAGAGAAAAACTATTTTCAAAGCTGTTGCATGGATTAGTAGTATTTGGCCCTTCATTTTCTGGATTTCAATTCATCCTGAACAGCCAGGCTAAGAAACTTAAAACCAATGTTCAAGTTGACATTCAGTTCCTGCGAAAACATCCCCTTTAAAACTTGTTCCTACCTTGTAATTGCCTTAAAAGCTATCCCTTTGTTTTGAGTAGTTCAGTGAAAATAGGAGATTTGTTTAGGAACAGAGAGCACTTAAATGTTTGAAAACAACAGTGATGTTTTTGTTGTTAAACTGCTCACTTACGGATTTGGGATCTGAAAGTATCATTTAAATCCTGCACTTATAATTACTGTTTTTTACCTATATTCTACATTTCAGTGCATTCCTAAAGTGAACTTTACTAAAGTTGGGAACATATCTGATATATGCACCCCTTGTTTCAAAACAAACAACTTGGTATTGTTTGAAAGCAGCTATGGTAACCTGAGTTCTCTTAAATGAGGTGGGTCTGATTTAGTTGGTTCTTGCTTGTATGTTGTTAGAGGAACCAGGCGCTAAAGGTATGATTTCCTAAGCAGGAGACCTCTTTTCACTTTCTTGTGTTGTGCTGCAGTCCGCTGTGGCAAAGCAGTTCTAAAGAGCTGTAGTGTTAAGCAGTTGTGTTGGAAATCATGTAATTAAAGTGGTGATTTAATGTGACAATTTAAGCTTCAAATGTAACTACGTATGGTGCATCTCCACAGGAGCACAACTGCTAGCTAGTTCACCTCAGGTACATGGAAACTCTTTTTGGACGTTCTCCTTCAGAAACAGCCTTGGGCAGCTTGTCTTACGTGACAGAAATGCAATGGTGAAAGTTGCCCTTAGGTGGGATGCTTTTAGCATGCATCGGCGTGCAGTACTGCTGGAGGAAACCCTGAGCTTTGGTTGGTGGCATAGCTTTATATTTACAATATTGCAGTTTTCTTGACACTGTTCCCTGGCCACAGTGCAGCACATGCAGACAGCATTACATACAGGTATAAACAGATCTCTGTCATGACCCCACAGTATCTTGTTTACATCTGGTGGGTTTTTGGTTCTGCTGTCTCTGGTTGCAATGAAGAGATGCTTGTCCTTCAGATTTCTCAGGTATCTGGAGGCTGTTCCTCCTGCTAACCTGATTCCCAGGTTGGATACTAAACAGCCATGGCTTAGAAAATTTGAAGTGAATTCTAACCCGGTTTAGAAAAAGCTGGATTTCCTTGGCTGGTGGGGCTGGGAGAGTGTAAATTTACAGCTGAGGTATGTCAGGGTTGAAGCAGCAAATGGGAGTTTAATAGAAGGCCTCTGGTTTTCCATGAGGCATGCTGCCAGCGTGTGTAGGTAGGAGGGTGCTGTGGGTGGTGGGCTGTCTGAGCCTTGTCCGAGTGAGTCTGAGCTCTTGCTGGAGTAGCTCCTGTTCCAGGAGAAGTCAGGTCACTGGGGAGAAAGGGTAAAGCTCTCCGTGAGACTTTTAAGTTAGGAAGCTATAGCTTGGCTCCTTCTGGTTAGCTTCGAAGTAAGCTGAGCTGGATCTCGGTTGTCAGCTCCTTCCCTCTTAGCCTTCCTGTAGGACTGCAGCTGAAGGTAGGTGTGCAGGGAGCAAGAGAATGGCTTGAAGTAGCTGATCGTATTTTAAATGGGTTCACTGGCAATCAAGAAAAATAAGTAGCTTTCCAAAGGATGTTTTTGGGAGGGCAGGCAGAATTCCTAGTGACGGAAGTCTCAATTAAATGTAAAAAGGGCTGCTGATCTGAGAGAGATACCAGAGCCTTCCAGTGAAGCACCTAAACAACTCATCCCTGCTAGTAACTGGTCACTTACGTGTTCTGTCTGGGATCTGAAAATAGGAACAGCCTTGCAACCCTAAAGGGACTGTGCCTTGGGCTGGCTATCAAAGTGCTCGAGAGGTAAGAATGTCTTACCCCTTCTCTGAAGCAACTTTAGTGCAACTGTCAAACTGTATATGCTGTAAACATTGCTTTCTTGGAAGTTCTGACCAAAAGAGGGCACCTTTGGTGTTACCGAGATGCCTGGAACTATTCAGTACTACATTTGGTATTTTGGTCAGAGATTGCAGTTATCTTTTCAGATTTTAAATGCTGTGCTGAGTGAAACTTAAGTTTCAGCTCTTCAAAGGTGTTTTGCCTTTTTCCTGTGGAGCTGCAATGTAGTGACTGACTGCAAGACCCAATCTGTGTAGTTTGGCAAAAATTGCTTTCTTGTGAATATGAAAACAGCTCCTGATAAGCAATATTTTTTTGTTTGTTTTTGTTTTGAGTGGGAAGAATGTGGATTCTTGCACTTATCTTCTCGTTAGTTCTGATAGTAGCATCTTGGTAGCTGCACAAACCTGTTTGTAGCGAGCTTTCTGTTGAGAACCTCAGGGATACTATTACCTGCTGTTCTTTCATTGCACATTTGTGCAGCTGTATGCAGTGCATGAAACTTTGAGTGCTGTGCAATTTTGTTCTAGCAGAAGTTACCTTCTGGTTACCTCCTTGGAGCCTTCGTTATTGACTTCAGCATTGGGTCATTGCTTTCCTTTCAAGGCAGAAAGGAAGTATCAAAAAGTTGTGGGTTTTTTGTTTGTTTGTAGCTGTGAAAAAGTGTAATTTGCCACAACCAGAAATGGAAAATGCCCTTCTCAGCAGCTTTCAAAGTGTTTCAGATGATCCATGCATTGGTTTGCTGTCACTTCACAACATCAGGTTGCACCTGCTAGAACTGTGTTTTTGAGGCTTCAAAGTCATGTCTTGTGGCTTTTTACTGTACAGATTTGTAGTATTTGTAGTTTAAAAATTTGTCTTCAGCTTTATAGTATCAGTCATTTGTAGTGTTTTGCCTGTAAGAGCAGTAGTAGCAGATTACCATCATATTGGGTTTGTTGGTTTCGGAGTTCTAATTTCACTAGCTAGTCACAAAAAGCTACTAATGTGAAGAGGCTACCACCATATAAAAATTCTGCCAAATGGTACAAATATAGCAAAGTTTAAGTTTGTTCTAAGTGGAAAGGTTCCTATTACACTGGAGACGCCTACATAACTACACTGGAATGGCCTTGGTTAACTTGTTCTGTGGATGCTGCCGCCCAGAATAAGCTTAAAGACATTTTGAACTGTTTTGATGAAGCATGGATGCCCTTGTGTAAACTAATTCCATTATTAGGTAGAAAGTTGCCTCGTGTTTTTGGCATGATGCTGTTGGGGAATATTGCTGGCATGGTCAAATGTCCTACTGGCCTACTGGGACCAGTCAATATTTTATGATGGGGAGCGTTGTTTATGTGTGCTTTTTTTGTCATTCAGTAATTTGCTTGTGACCTGAATTGTATTTGCATAAGCTTTCTAACTGTGTTCTCAAGTTAGCTTCCCATCAAGTGGAGCCTGCTGGAAGCTCTCCCTGTTTAAATCACCAGAGGAAGTGATTTAAGGAAAAAAAAAAAAAATTCTTCAGGCATGGTCTTTGTTTCTGGTTGAGCTTAACTGAAACTTCACAACAGTAGTGCAAAAAACACTCTTATAATTGAGTTGTCTTTTAGTGATCCTGTTTCTTGTATGTGGTATGATGCAGAGAAGTAGAACTTGTGCTTCTGTCAGTTTTGCTTAAATTTTTTTGTGTGTATATATATATTATGGTTAGTGACAAGATCGATCTCCAAATACATGAAAACAAAGAACATAATGCATTCCAAATCTATTAAACGAAATGATAAACTTATATATGCCTTCTTAAGCAGTAGAGCTAGCAATGGCATTTTTAAGCAAGCTGGGGAAGGAAAAACCTAAAACCTCCAGCAGCAATGCTTCTGCAATCCTGAGTGTAGTCTTAGAGCAGAAAGAAATGCTCTTGCTGTCAAAAAGTATATGGCATTAGCTTTCTCTCTTCCTCTGGAATCTGCATAAGCAAGTGATGTGAACGAGGAAAAAATGCATTTTTTTGACTGATGAGAAATTGCATGCTATGAATTGCTGTCTAAATAAGACAGCATGAAAAGAAAATTGAAAATCTGTTACGTGTTCTGTGATTCCAGGCATTCATTGATTTCATTAAAAGATCCATCTGTACCTAAATATAACTATAGTCAAGATTTCAGTGGAGAAGGAGAAAGCTGAGTTGTCAGATGGAGTAATAGTATTTTTCTGGATATGCAACCGTCTTGTGAATCTGCCCTGCCAAGTAAGGGTTGGTTGAGAATGGGGGGAATCTTTCTAGATGCTGCTCTTGCAGTCTTAGTTTTAGTGCTATGTAAATAGCAGTATGTTGGCTTTACAGAATTTTATACAAAGTTTTTTGTTGCCATGTGCTTTTAGATGTGGAGGATGAAAAGCTGCTTCTAAGCACATGGTTACAGTTTCCCATTTGTCAACTTCTTTTTTTAAGAGCTTGCAGCTTTAACTGTTCTATTAACATTAACTCAGACAGAAGCAGTGTTTTAGGTTGTATTGTATGGCATGTTTTGACAGCATCCAGACTAACCAGCTAGTGAAAAGACTATTCCATGATACAGGGTGGTTGTACACGAGGAAATACCATGAGCGTGTGTAGGAGAACTGGGATTCTTCAAGGCTAACCTGGGGGAAAGCTCAATGGAGTCCTCCCCCCCCCCAAAAAGTTTAAGTACTCTTATTTACATATCTAGCATTCTTCTGTACATTTCCTTCTTTTCTGTATAAGGCCTTCATTAACTTGGGTGTGTGAGCACTTACTCTGAGGGACAGTGGTGGTAGTGGTGGACTCAGCAGCAGCTGCTGTTGAAGGTAAAGGAGGTGAGGCACCAGCAAAGGCAAGGTGCTCTGTAGCTCTTGTGAAAGATCTGCAGCAGTTGGGGCCAGGAATCCAGCTGGCTTGTTGTAGTTGTGACCCTGCTGAAATGTCTGGATTTTCCAGAGTGCAGCCTTGGGGGAATGGGGAGGAAGGAGGAGGCATTGGGAGATGAATGGCTTCCAAATGCAGAGCGGATGGGACTGTGTTGTGGCATCTCATTCTCCTTAGAGTGCTTTTAATTTGAAAGCTTTAGTAAAAATACTTCATAGTTCGTTAACTGTTTAATTGTTGGTCGTTATAGCTGATGGGTTAGGAGAAAGGTTGTAGGAGCAATCATGCTGGGCTGACATTCCTGTATGTTTAAAAGGAAAAATAAAAACCAAGGAAACAATGCAGGAGAGATTACTTTTTCATTGGAGCCTCCCTATTTGACTGTAAGCAACTTTGTTTAAATCCATGAATTTGAATGCTTTTGGCCGGATCCTTGACAGGGGCAGCTTCAAATGTCTGAATAGCCTTGGCTTTCAATGGGGACCACTGCCCTGTGCCTGAGGGGAGGTGGTCTTGATGTGGGAAGGTGAACTGGTATTATTCGGGCTTCAGTTTCCCTTGCAGGTTTCCTCTAAATTGTGTCTTCACCTGCAGGCGTGTGCCTGAATGTTCACAAAGTGAAAATGTATAGAGGTAGCTAAGTCTGATAGTGGAGATATATTTTGCAGGCTGAAGAACTGCTGGAAGAGGTTACTGTTAAAGTAATTCCAGTGTGGTGGTGGTGGGGTAAATGTCTTTCTTTTTAATGTCCCAAATATCTTTTGACTCAAATAATGAACTGATTTGCGATTTGTATCTTGTACACACGTAATGGTTTGATATGGCTGTCTATTCAAGTTTGTCATTTGACTTTGGGAGTTGCTTTCTGTCATATAATGCAGAGTAAAACTGATGTAGGCTTTTAGCTCTTACATTTCTTGGCAGTTGTTCCTTGGAGTAAGAAACTAGATATTACATTAGCTTATCAGTGTGGTCTAGCTATTTCTTCCACAGAAGTGTAACAACGCCATAATATCACTTAATTTTAACAGTCTGGATGTTTTTCTCCAACAGGAACTGTTCTTATCAGAAGCAGTAATGGCCAACTAATGCTAGTGTCTCAACAAGCAATAGCACGAGCACAGACTCAACCACAAAATAACACAAGTGTACGACCAGCTGTACCTACCAGCGCACCTGCAGTCAGAATATGTGCTGTACAGGTAACTTCTCTCACAGGTTTAATTTGATGTAGCTGTATGTTACGTGGTCATAACACGGTTTGCAAATAAGCTGTTAAGGGTTAACTAAACATTTGAATGTGTTTTGAGTAGCATGGTTGGTGTGTTTTGCACATGAACATCGCTGTGCTTTCCTTTCTCAGTTTTTTCAAACTGCTAGTCACTACATATGGTATAGTTCAACTTAAGGAATTCCTCTCTTATAAGAAAGAAGTAGAAGGTTTAAAACAAACAAACAAAACAACTACCTAAATGGTTACTGCTAGTGTAACTGCAATCTTTTGATCTTCTGATGGGATACTTCTCTGAAGCAAAGTGAAGCTGAGAACCTTTCCCAGGTCCCCAGGATGTTCCTTCTCCTTTCCTAAGCTTTGCTGGCTTTTTGCTTCCATCTTTAGTAATGTAGTTAGCACACAAAGTAAAAGTGGGTTCAAAAAAGTAACCATCTGCATAATACTCCCAACATGCTAGTCTTTCAGCCATTGTATTCTGATTAGGCATTGTGGCTAAATGTCCCTGAATATGTTCTCACATATAAAACTGGTAGGCAAATAGCTTTGTTGAAAAGAGTTTCAACAATATGGGTTATATGAATGATACCTGTCTTGTTGCTGTAAGATATGGGTGTGTTGGTTTATATTTTGAACAAGAGCAAGTACTAACTTCAGTGCCTGTTTTGTCACTGACTTGTCTGACAACTGTTCTCTGCATGTGTATTATTATTATTATTCATTATTTTTAAGAACTCTGGCACACAGTTACTAAAGAAAGCAGTAGCTACTCCAGTGAAAACATTATCTCAAACAACAAATGCCGTGGCTTCTACTGTTCAGCCCCCTGCTGTAATACAGGTAGGTAGCAAGCTTCATTGTGCAATGTAATAAGTGATGGAGGGACCTGGAGAAAATATGGATATGATCTTGTTATTTCTAACTCTAATCTGGTTTTCACTTAGCTGGTAACTTTTGCTCTTAATTTAATTATGCTTCTGCCAGCATGCGTCAGATCATCTTCCCTTACCGCAGTAGAAAGCACTTGCACAATGACAGTGAATAATGGGTAAAACAAATAGTTCAGAAAACCATTTCCAGTGCATTTGTGTCTGGTGATTGAGCTCCTTCAAGCTCTAGCTGAAGCTTTTCTGGGGGACGGAGACTTCCTACTGCTTTCTTGTTTGGGTTCCCTTATTCCTTAGGGGGGAAAAAAGTATATTTGAAGTGGTGCTGAGGAGAAAATGAGCTGTCTGCACCAGTCAAGCTGTTTTTCAAGTTTACATTTTCGATATATTTTTTTTCTCATTAAAGGCTGAAGGAAGGTCATAGCTGAAGACCTCTGTTCTCTAAGTGAATTTGGTAGACAGGTTCCAAAGATATGACTGTAGATAGACAGCGATTGGAAAAGCCTCATTATTTTTAGACAGTGTTTTTCATCTTATTTGTCCTTACTGGAGAGAAATGCTGTAGGACTCTTCTGAAGAGGCCCTTGCTGCCTGTGG
Organism: Chauna torquata; assembly: GCA_013399475.1. Lineage (NCBI taxonomy): Eukaryota > Metazoa > Chordata > Aves > Anseriformes > Anhimidae > Chauna > Chauna torquata. Next base: position 411,183 of record VXAL01002729.1, on the reverse strand, counting down.
AATATGAGATTTCTAGATCCGGTTCTTTCTCTGTTTTTAGGCACCAGAATTCTGGATGCACATGTGTGATGAAAATAAAATTGCTTCTTTCTGCAGCTGAAATATACTGTTCTCCCCATACGCTGGAGGAGAAATTTTGCTTATACTTGCCTTTTTCTTTTTTTGCGAACAAGAGCTTGAAGGGGACTGATCTGTAGAGGTTGACCAAGCATTTAGAAAATGAGCAAAAAAACCAAACAAACCCAAAACCAACCAAATAAAAAACACCAGGCTGGATGTATGTTCTTGACCTTCAGTGTGTTTAAAAGATGGGGAGATAAGTTTGCTGACAACAGTAACTAATAGTCTGACTTACAGATTTGTCCTGCTGTTCTTCTGTATTAGCTACTGAAAACTACTTGCAGCTCTGTCTGTGATCTTTTGTCTCTTCCTTCTCTATACAGATGGATAATGTTGGGCTTAAAGGGGAAAACCAAGAGATCTCCTTTAATACATTTTCTGTTTAACTTAGAATGGAAACAACAAGCACTTCGTGTCTAACAATAACAGTAGTGGGTATATCTGACCAATTTTTAGTTTGGAATTCTAGCTTGCAAACCATATGTTCACAATCTGTACACAGAGGTCTTTAGGATATAAAAACAACAGTCATCTGCTGTACTACCCTTGCAGTGGGGAGAAGAGATGAAGTTAAAACATTTCTTCCATCTGATGGATGAAGGTGCATGCGTCCTCACAATTTATTCACATTAAATGTTGAGGATCATCTATTAACTTCTCCGTTTTCATCTCTTTGACTTGGTTCTTCTGTACTTTCTTAGTTCAGTTTTGATGTGATCAGTTCAACTTGTGATCTTCTGAGATATTTAAAGAGGTAGACAGAGTATTTTTGGCAAGGCATTTTTTTAATTGTGGAAATTTGAACACTTCTAATGAGCATGGGATTTTAAGTAGCCAGAAGGATGACTCTAGGAAAAAATAATACTGCTGTTTTGTTTGGAATGGCTTGCTTAGAGCCTGTCTGATTTGCAAAGTGTTGCAAAACCCTCTGTACAAATCGTTTTTACAATAAGGAGTAAATAGGTGCAATATGGATTCATACTGCTGTCATAGGGCCACTTCAGTCCTTGCCCTGGGGTAGATGAGAGGGAAGAGGTCTGACAAGGGAGCCTGCGTGTAAGGTTGCAGGAACTGCCTGGAAAAGGAAAGGAAGAACCCTTGGGTCTGTCTTTCTTGGCAGCCGTGTCATTCATCAGTCCTAAAAGAACTTGCTGATGTTACTCTTGAGAGTTTTTTGAGGTAACAGAAGAGGAGTGTTGGTGTAGAAATATGATGTCATGACAAAAAGTGGGAGACAGTGGAGAGGAAATAGTACTTGGCTTGGTTGTGTCTCTTACCCTGTGCTAAGTATAACTTGGTATGCTACTGTCTGCAAAACTCTCTCCTGTTACTGACTCCAGGATTATTCTCCTCATATACAAAAATATTTCTGTTTGTTTGTCGTTCCTGGATGTTTGAGCTCTGAGGTTAGACAAAATACCTGCACTTTATTTTTATTTTTTTTTAACCTTCTTCCCAGATGGGATAACAAAGTTGCAAAGTATCTAATTAGCATCACGCCAGGGCACATTCATTTAGATGCAGAGCGCTTCTCTTGAAATGACTTCAAAATATGCAGGATTAATGCCATTTTTTGTGGTGACTGTTTCTCTGTTGCTCAAAGTGAGAATGAGAATTGTCAGTAGTGAAAAAGGTTGAGGGCAGATGACAGAAGTTAATTCCCATATATTCATCTTCCTGGGAAAAGGGTCCAGAAGACTTCCTGTTGTTCCCTCCCTCAGCTGATAAAATACTGTTCTGGTCTTGATGTGTAAACACACTGGAATTTGCAGGAGAGCAGCTCCAGTGGACCTCNTTCATCAGTCCTAAAAGAACTTGCTGATGTTACTCTTGAGAGTTTTTTGAGGTAACAGAAGAGGAGTGTTGGTGTAGAAATATGATGTCATGACAAAAAGTGGGAGACAGTGGAGAGGAAATAGTACTTGGCTTGGTTGTGTCTCTTACCCTGTGCTAAGTATAACTTGGTATGCTACTGTCTGCAAAACTCTCTCCTGTTACTGACTCCAGGATTATTCTCCTCATATACAAAAATATTTCTGTTTGTTTGTCGTTCCTGGATGTTTGAGCTCTGAGGTTAGACAAAATACCTGCACTTTATTTTTATTTTTTTTTAACCTTCTTCCCAGATGGGATAACAAAGTTGCAAAGTATCTAATTAGCATCACGCCAGGGCACATTCATTTAGATGCAGAGCGCTTCTCTTGAAATGACTTCAAAATATGCAGGATTAATGCCATTTTTTGTGGTGACTGTTTCTCTGTTGCTCAAAGTGAGAATGAGAATTGTCAGTAGTGAAAAAGGTTGAGGGCAGATGACAGAAGTTAATTCCCATATATTCATCTTCCTGGGAAAAGGGTCCAGAAGACTTCCTGTTGTTCCCTCCCTCAGCTGATAAAATACTGTTCTGGTCTTGATGTGTAAACACACTGGAATTTGCAGGAGAGCAGCTCCAGTGGACCTCATGTTTTCGGTTTTTAAAAGCCCAAGGCATTGCAGCTTGACAGTTCTGTACTCTGTCCTCTTCCGTCTTCCTCCCTTCCATCTGTTTGTGGGATTCTCATGCCCAGTTTGCCTCCCTGTGGTCTTAGAGCTGTTGAGCATCATCCTTGGAAGAGGCAGTGGTGGTGGCAAAGATCCTGCAGAGAGCTATTAAAGTGTTACCAACAGTGGGAGCTTAAGCTGGAAAGCTTTCTGGTAGCTGCCTGCTTCTTTCATATCAAGCTAGTGGCAGCTTGAGGGAGGTGGGGTTGGGGGAGAAGGATCCACCTTAGTTAAAAAAAAAAAAAAAAATTGACAAAAGTGCCAGTGTTTTGCTCTAGTTTTAAACATTTACTCACTGATTTTCCCTGTCCTGAAAGATTTAAGAGCACTTTGATATTCTACACACGCTCTGTCCAATTCTGATTTGTTTTTGTTTTATCTATGATAGGGTAAGTTGGGCTCTTGCATTTATTGCAATTAGCAAGTATTAATTTGTGATTGCTGGACTAAACTGATGTTTAAATATGTTAAGAGTCAGTGAAAGCAATTACATTGTGCAGATCTGAACCTAGAATTCAACCTACACAACCAGACTTTCTTTTGAGAGGTTTGGGGAAGGGCTGGAGGGAAAAACAGTACCTAACTTCAGGCCTCAAATGCTAAACTGAAATTTTTGCTTATTTCTGTATTCTGCAGGGTCAAATTGAGGTTTTTTAGTTAACAAGTTGAGAAAATGAAAAAAGTGAGTTTTTTAGAGATACAATCTCTTGTGTTCTGTTACATCAGAAAAGCAGTGGCTTTTTTTTTTAAATCTGAAGTAGAAATACTCATGTTTACTAGATTTTCTTTTGCAACTAGTATTTTTCAGCCTGTTTTGCAAAGGAGAAAGGCAATTTTTTTTGTTGTTTTTCATTTTTTCCCCTAAACCTTCACAACTCTTGTGCTGCTGGAGCTTCTGAATCTGTTGATAGAGAAAGATGTTTGAAAAAGAGGTGAAAGTCCCATAAATGACTTTTGAGAGAGTTTGTGCCTGGGCAGGTTTTAGAGAGATCCCAATTGGTGCCCACAAGGGAAAAGCAGGAAGAACTTCTTAGGTGCTTTTCCTCAGCTGGCTGCTTTTGCTGGCATGTGCGTCTTTCCAAAGTGGACACGACATCTTTCACCTGGTGCCTACATGATAGGAAACATAAGTGATACTGCAACTGGTAGAGGAGCTGCAGGGGAAGAAAGGAAGATAAATAATCACTTGAAGTCATGTTTGTCCTCAGAGCAGTATCACTTGGCTTAGTATTAAATTGATTAGTCTTAGGCCATAGAAGCTTGGTAAAGTTAAGGTGTGAGCTTCTTCAAGACAACTTTACCTTTCTCTCTTCACTTGAAGTTGCAGGCAGTGACGTCAGTCTGGGTGAGCCTCCGTCCTTCCCCACCACCCATTGACTTAAAAACAGAATGATGGTTGTGGTGGCTCTGTCACTTACTGTACTAAATAGAGCCTCTCAAAGGAAATGAATTGAAACTTCTGAGAACAAAGATAAGATTTGTTCATTTATGTTTTAAATAGTAATCTTGTGGGTGGAGGAAGGATGCTGCTTTATATGCTAGCAGAATATGTGTTTGTCACATTAATCTTTGGTTTCAAAAGTGTTAATTTTTCTATTCAGCCAGCAGCTGCAACAGCTAGTGTTACTACAGTTACTGCTGTAAAGCCTTCGAGTACTGGAACACCTGTAAAACTTCCAGTTACAGGACCACCTGCACAATCCATCTCCCAAAAGGCAGTCTCTGTGAAAGCAGAGGGCACAACAGTAGCACAGACCAGCGCTTCTACAGTAAGGGAAAAAAAAAGTTTTTAATTAAAAATTAACATTCTCTATATTCATCAGAGGTTGGAGAGCCAATGCAACATCTAACTGTCTTCTCTTTATTTCCTCACTAGGAGATGCTAGAGAATGTGAAGAAATGCAAGAATTTCCTTGCTACGCTAATAAAATTGGCCTCTAGTGGACCTCAAGCCCCTGAGATGGGGCAGAATGTGAAGAATTTGGTGCAAAATCTACTGGTGAGACTTTTTTTTAAGCCAAGTCTGTCATTTGTATATTGTTTTTTGACATTGACTTCATCATAACATTGTTACTTCTGTTTCTGCTTATGTATTTTTTTTTTTTAAACAGCTAAAGAGCTGGATTTATGGCAGAATACATCTGATCCTCCTAAGTCTTACATGATAACACTCACTTTAACTGAATACCATACTGTATTTTCCCCCTCACGTTCCTATTTCATTTTGTGCACACAGGTAACTGACAACAGGAGGAGTAGATAGTTTTTTTTCATAGCTTTTAGGTCTGAGCTGTTTTTTCACATTAGTGTAGTTTTGGGTCCTCAGTGGCAAGGGTTTTACTGTGGAGGTTGCAGTGCGGTGCTGAGTCCATATTACTATTTTACTCCAAGACAGAACTGAGTTGTACCTTAATGGTGAAGCTCCAGTGAAGCAAGTGTGAAATTATCTGTCTTTAAATAATGGAAAGGAGAAAATAATGTGGCTTGCCAACCTCTCTCTCCTTGCCTTGTGCTGTACCCCAGCACAGCTGGGTTTTCTTGGTAATGGTTTCTCCTGCCACTTCTTGTCTTGGCATTTGACTACTGCTGCTGTTTTGTTGTTCCACCCTAACAGAAGGCTAAGTGCTGGTAGAGGGAGATGGCTTTGTTTCCAAAGGAATATTTCAGTCTAGGAAAGCATTGTATAGAAAGAGGTGTAATTTCAGAGAACAGCTTGTTATAAGATGCAGCCTTGCAAAAATATTTGATTCCGCTTCTGTTCTTCTACCGCCTTTGTGTCCCTGCTGGACTATACACCATGCTTCCATAGGAAAGTACTAGAATTAATCCTTCTTGTGATTACAGTGCTTTTTTTTTGTTTTTAAAGAATGGTAATTACCAGCCATTAATAAATTGTTCAGCAGAGCATTTCTTTGCTTTTTGCAGTATTTTTTAAAATGCTGTTCCTCTGTCATTCAGTATGTGTATATGATGTAAATGCAGAGTAAATTAATGTTTCATATGCATAACGGAAATGAGTAAACGGCAGCTGTGAAGTAAAGTGGTCCTTAAGGCAGCATTTCATGGAGTGGGTGTCAAGCACCTTATATGCACTGAGATGTAGTGTACCAAATCACTGCATTTGTGTCAATGGGACCTCAGTGACCTGTATCCACAGCTCAGTGAGACCTGACAAGGCAGCAGATCCAATGACTTAAATAGGAGAACTGCCACAAGTTCTGTTTGTCTATGAGTATATGGTCCTTAAACCCCGTGCTCTGATCACGTAGCTCCTTGGAACAGTTATTCTGGGGGAGAACAGGGGTGAAAGGCACAATTTGTCTGCAGACTGAGAGATTGGCACTAGGGTCCCTCTTCCTTGCGTTTTTGTACCTTCCCAAAGGCGATAACGGCATGGTCTCACCTGGGAGGGTGAGAAGTTGAAGCATTGTCTGGGGCTGCCCACTGCCTCTGCCCGGCTGCTGTGGTGCTGATGTGCAGGGGGGTCACAGAAGTCTGCTGTAGCTTCCTGACCCTCTCAAGCCACTGAAATAGGTGCTTGTGGTGAGGCAGAGCAAAAAGCATTAAGGCGACTGTACTCTGTGAGCCAAAGCACTGTTGCCGTACTGGTATGCAGAAGTGATGTTCTGATGCTTGGTTTCTCCAGCTTTAGAAAGAAGGTGTTAAGTATTCTGCTTTATTATGCTTTAGTGAGCATTAGACTGGAGTTGTTTTACAAAAACTCCTGAGTTGTCTTTTGTCTCCAATCTATTTAAATTTTGATCCTTATGCAGATAAACTACTTTTACAGCAAAAAGTACTCCTGATGGATTTTAAATATTTCTGCATAAAAGAGGTACTCAAAAGGATCAGTGTTACTTATAAATTTGTTTCTATCAGTTCACTTCAATGAATGGGTGTTTGAACAGGTATCCTTAAGTGTATTAACTGCCTGTAGTTGAACAAAGGAATTTAATTTTATAATACTGTATCTAAATTATAACATCATTCTATCCTAAAATGTTTTCTTTAAATATACAAGAGGAAAAAAGCATTTGAGAGTACTGAAACTGAATAACACTGTGATAATGTAAACTTCCACGAATTGTTGATCCACCTGAGGAAAAAAAAAAGATTCATGATTATATATTACTGTTATAATTATACTTTCCTCTTAGGAAGCAAAAATTGAACCAGAAGAATTTACAAAGAAATTGTACATAGAGCTCAAGTCTTCTCCACAGCCGTATTTAGTTCCTTTTCTCAAGGTAAGTGACTAATTGTGGATATATGGTATTTAATGGAGGGGGGGGAGGACCAGAAAAGATAGAACTTTCAAATAGTTATTTGCTCAGATCGGTTGAGGAAATGGAGCTTAGCCTAGCCCTGTGTGACTGCTGCTTTTGGAAAGATGGAGAGATTTTTGTGGAGGATTTCAGAGGAGTTAACTTCAGCTGTGTTCTCACGTTGGAGACTAATTACTCTCCAGTAACTACTGGAGACAAATCTTTTGGAAGCTGGTAAATCTACAGTAGAGCAACTATGCTAAAATGACCTTTTACTTTCTCAGCAAAACCATAGCTGTTTTGAATTCTAATACAGAAGAGTGACAACAGAGGCTATACAAAGCTTATGCAGTATTTAAGCTTAAAGAATCTGCATAACTCTGGTATTCACTTGTCTGCTGGCTTGGGTTTAACTGGAGGCAGGAAAAAACCCACCCCTTTCTCCAGAAGGTGTTTTGGACAGGGCTACTGCCACTTAGGAAAAGTAACTTGGGATAACTACCTCTGCTCAAGCAAGTAACCATGTAAATAAGAAAATGCTGTCTTAATTTTTTAAATCATATGGTAGAATGGAATTTATTGACAATCAAAATGAAAACGAACATCTTTGTGGTACAGCAACCACTAAATCCCAGTGCAAACTTAGAAAACTTGGTTATTTACTTAATTGCAATGCACACATTATAGGCACAATGGAGAATCAAGGAAGAATGGCTAAGTGGTAAAGCTGGGGCAGGTTTTCTGGAGTTTGCCCTCTTTCTTTGTATTTGACGGTACATATAACAAAGCATCTGATAATTTTGGTATTACTTTAGATGGCTAGTGTTAATCTGTTCAAATATGGGATGAATATTTTTGTTACAGTGGCAGCCTTTAAATGCTTTGCTAGTAAGTTTGCCAGGAGAGTAGAAGACTACAGTTTTCGCTGCAGGGCTTGATACAAAATTTCGATATTTGTCACTTTGTGTGTGTGTGTGTGTGCATGTCTAAATTCCTGATGTTTTTTTAAACGTCCATGCAAAAAAATCAAACCTCAAAAAAAAAAAAAAAAAGGGCAGGTCTTCCTGCACTCGATTTGCATTATTACAGCCTACTGTAGTTCAGTTTTTCATGTTACTTCCTACACCAGCCTGTGCAACAACTGCAGAACAGGTAGCTCTGTTACTGGTGAACAGTTTTATCCTGGCTGCAGAATGACCAGGCTGTGCAGGCCTGGTCAGCATGATTGACAAAGCTTTTGTTTGAGCTCTGCTAACTGCCAGCACAAGTTTGGCTTCAGAAGTAGTGTGTCTGCCTTCTGCAGGGCCCTGGCTAAGAAACCCTGCTGGATGCAAGCTGGCTGTGTGTGCATGGGTCCAGCTCAGATGCCATTGAGTTGTGTTCCCAAAGCAGCGTGGAGGAACCTCAGTAGCTCTGCACAGACCCAGGCTGAATCTGGCACAGTTGGAACTTGTCCGGGGCTAATAAGCCCTGGACTAGTTCATGCTGAGGGGTTACTGCACTGTACTTGTTAACACTTCTGTAACCCGTCAGATTCCCCAAGGGCTTGTAAGCTCAGGTGTAGCCCTTTCTTCATGTATTCGTGTAAGTGCTCAGCCTGAGTTAATAAGCTGTACCCCAATGTGGACAGCTGGATGGTTTGGTGGAGATACCTCGAGGGACTTAGGTTGGGTTCATCAGCCTCTGTCAGGCCTGTACTGACATCGTGCAGAGCCACTGCATGTTCCCAGATATCATGTAGGCTTTTCTGTTTTGGGCAGTATCCATACCCCTGTAATGCTTGATAAGGTACACTTTCCCTGTTGTACACTGTATTAACAGTGAAATACTATAACTTCAACAACATTGTTCAGGCACAATCGTGATTTAACGGTCTTGACAGCTATCCATCCTTTAAAACATCTTGCACCCTGGTTGCTTTTTTCTGAAACACCTTAAGGATGTATATTCGGTACAGACCAGGCTTACTTGGCACGTACCCTGGGCCGCTGGGCCGGGACTGAGTGCCACGTGGAAGCTTTACGAGCACTTCGCTTTGGTCCTGGCCTTGTTTGGAGGGGGAGAACACTTGTCGTTCAGGTCTGGGAAGAAATTTGATACGGGTTGTTGCCAACCCACATTTAGCTAGTAAAGTGGAATTTTAGGGAGGATTCTCTGTGGAGTTGACTCTTTATCTTTTGAGCTGCAGGTTTTTGATGGAGCTGTTGCATGTATTTGGTTTTGCCTACTCCAATAGGTCAAAAAAAATTGCAAAAAAAACCCCAAAAAACAAAACAAAAACAAAAACAAACCAGAACACTAAAGCTGACTTGATTTTTCAAATTTGCACTGGATGCTTGTAGTGAATAAACTACATCAAGAGCATGAGGAAAGCTAAGCAGTCTTTTAAAAGAAAAGGAAGCAAACATTAAAGATAGAAGTGCCATAGAAAGTCCAGATGTACAAACAGTTTGTTCTCTCAATATATTAGCAAGTGAGATAACATGTTCCTTTTTGTATGAAGCACTATGCTGGAGACTCTTACAAACTTCAAAAACTGTCAGGGGAAAAAATTTTTTGTGAGAATTTACTGGTAGCTGCATAAATGATTTCCCCTGGTTCTGAGCCATAACAGATTGTAAATAGTGAAGGAGCAAATCTGTTGAGGGCTTGAAGATTATTCTGTCCATTAACCTTCTCAAACATAGCTGTACTAAAAATGAGATGTTGCCAGATACTTTTACTAACGTTCTCCTGTTGCAGAGAAGTTCTCTGGCTTAAGCTGTGCTGCTGCAGCTATGCAGACATTAGTAAAGTGGTATCCCCCCCTAGTGTAGGTACAGCTGTATTGGTATACAAGTGCTTGCATCTTCAGAGCTTGCTTCTGATTTTATTGGATAATTTGTAGTTCTCTGCTGGAGAAGCTCAATGGAATAAACACAGCTGGTATGATATAGCAGGTTTTTTGGCAAAACAAAAGATTATGAGATAGTACAATAGTTAAGCTGGTCTTATTCTGGAGCATAAAGTCCGCATTGAAACAATCTAAACAAAAGAACAAACGTATGGGTAAATTTCATTATAGATGGAGTTTGCTCCAGGTAGTGAAGACATGGTGACTGTTGATTTTTGCTCAACCTGTGTTGGTGATTCTTAACTTAAATCCTCATTGATTTAAGAGCACTTGTGTTTGTTCTATGAATTGTAGCAAAACTTCTTGTTTGGAGTAACCAGCTTATTGGCTTGTGGAAAAAAATAAGTTGAAATGTGAGGAAAAGGGGTCAGTTGCTAATGTAATATTTAGTGTTGTGGAAGACTCTTCTGGTGTTATGGATGCTTTTTTTGTTCTTGTTTTCTAGAAAAGCATGCTTGCCTTACGGCAGCTAATGCCAAATGCTCAAAGCTTTATCCAGCAGTGTATGCAGCAGCCAGCTCCAACCCAAGAAGCTGTTTCAACTTGTATTCCTGCATCAACTCCTTCTATCACAGTGGCAACCTCAGCTGTAGCAACAAATTCTCTTCCAGTTATAAAACCAGTGTCTGCCTCTGCAACAGTCACAGCCTCTCCAGTTATAAAACCAGTCCTTTCCAGTACATCGATGACAGCCTCTCTGCAGACCATGAAACCTGTTCCTTCCTCTGCAGTGGTGACGGCCTCTCTTCATCCTGCAACTTCAGTCCTCACCACAACAATAGCGACGTCAGGGCTGACTGCTATCCAAACTGTAAAGCCGGTCTTCACCTCTGCGGTAGCAACATCATCTCTCCAATCTGTAAAACCAGTGCTCGTCTCTGCAGTGGCATCCTCAGCAACAACCCCTCTCCAGCCTTTGAAACCAGTCATTGGCACCCCCATCAGTATTAAAATCTCACAGCCAAACTCTATCGTTGCGCAGTCAGTGGGTACTCAGCAGGTGGTTAAAGTGAAACAGTTGGTAAGATGAATTTCTCTCTTTCTCTGTGACTGGGCTTTTTTGCTTTGACTCTTAACATTTCATCAGGGCGATACCAATTTGAATCTTAGAGGTGTTTTTTTGTCATGTGAAGCTAGCCTGTCATGAGTTAGTTAACCAGTTATATTTGTGATAGTTGTGGATATTGCACACCTGCCAAAAAGGTCAATCTGAAGTTAAACTGTAAGCTAGGTCTCTTGAAAGACATGCTGACCACCGTTCAACCAGACCGAACGTCCGGATCGAGACATGAGGGAATGTGTTCGGACTCCTGGTGTGCATGCAGCTGGGCTAGGTTGTTATATGAAAGAAAAGGCAGGAAATACTTGTGTCAGAAACAGAAATTGATGATGGGTTGCTTACACTAATTACTATTAGATGCCCCATGAGGGCTGTGCCTCAGCTAGCCCCCAGGGATTTCAGTGTCCTTACCTTCACAGTTCCTGCTCTGGATGCTTTGCAAGAATAGGTGACTTGATGATATGTAGTGATATGCTAACTGAAATGTATAAACTAGCTCAAGGAGCTTTTCAGAGGAGAGATCTGACCTCCAGGTTTACTAAGACAAGTTAATTATGAAGTCATCCAAAAGTGAGTTTTTTTCTATTGGGCCTCATTAGATAATAAATTCCAGGAGGAATAAATGTTGTATTAAAACAATACTCAAAAGCAATGTGTTAACGTGTTTTTCACAGCATAGGTTAACTTCTCACTAATACTAATGTTAAATAGCAGCAAACTGGATCACCAGTGTATCCAACAGAGCAACACTGTGAAATAAGTTAGGTCTGGTTTATGGACGTTTGAGATACTGAGCAGTATGCTGTGTAACTGGTCTACCTGCATGTAATGTTCTCAAGACTGTTGGGAAAATAGTCTCCTTTTGGCAGATAAATAACTCTTCTTGAATAGGACTTCCTCGTAAAGATTTGTTCCTTCAAACAAGGGGAAAACATTAGACTTCCTCTGAAGCCTGATTTACTTTCCACAGGTATAGCAGCATGTGAATTTCCATTGTAGTTTGGTTACTGTTTGTACTTGTTTTAACAGTATTCAGACCCACTAAAGTGTTTTGCATTTGTTTTCTTCCTTTCAAAGTGTGTAAGGTGGATGTAATACAAGAATAATTTATTCTAAGTAAAGAGCTTATTCTGCCAGTTTTCACCTTTTCAGACTTGCTTAAAAAGAACAAAGCACTGAACTATATAGGGGGGATCCTTTTCGGGTTTGTTGTTGTTTTTTGTTTGTTTTTAAAACAACTGTTACTGTGTATGTGCTAACAAACTTCGGTAGTAGTAGCTAGATCCAAATTGGAAAAAGTGTTAGTACCTTTATTGTCTTCAAGGCCTAAAGTTGAAATTCTAGCCAGAAGAAAATGAGGACTTCTTAGGTTGTACGAGGGCTGGAGAGCAGTTTGTTGACTCCACAGCAAGCCATGTAATCCAGCAGAAGGATTGACCATCTGTACAAATAGACAAGGAAGCTTAACTCTACACTGTGGAGTCTAGATGCTTCTTGAATATGATTGTGGTGAACTCATGAAATGACTTCTGCCTCCGCCGGTCCTGCAGTGTGGCACCCTAATGCAATTGCTTTTCTTTACTGTGTGTTACAAACATTGACTTGCATACAGAACATGTTTTATCCTCATTTGGGTGGATCCCAGGCACAGCAATTAAAATACTTGCTCTTCAAATTTACTATTTAATTTTGGTCTTGGATGTAGTGGAAGGACTGAGTTGACCACTGGCAGCTCAGCCATATCAGGAGTTTGTTTGTTCAGGCAACCTGTTAGCACAAGGTGCAAGTTAGTAGCAGTGCCTGCATCTTCTAGGGCTTCCCTGATGCCTTTCCTTTTAAAAGGACAGAGGGCCTGTCCTCTCCCACAAGAAAACAAACCGGGACCTCACCTCCCTAAACAGAAGGGTCCTGCTGCCAGCTGAAAGGAAGCACATGCCAGCTATGCAAATCTGTCCATACAGTGCTGCCAGCAATTTTTTTTCCCTTTCCAGCCCTCGGGGTTGTCTGATGCCATACACACCCTTCGCATGCTCACTTCTAATTTATATCTCTTGTGCTCGAGGAATGTAAAGCAAGCATCTTCTGTGCTTTCATGTGCCAGCTCCATTGTAACATCAGTGATGCTTAAGAGTGCAACACTACAGTGTTTTTGTCTGAAAATTGTGATGGGAGTGATGCAGCATGTTGTTTTTTTTTTTGTAGCATGATTATCAAAACTCTGGGTCTGCATGGTGGACACTGAGGGATCTGTTCTTAAGGGTTGCTGTTGGGATTGGATTACATGTCTTTGTGAGTGTTGCACGTCGCTTCCCTGGCAGCTGCACGTTCTGCAGGGTGCCCTCCCTGTGACTTTCTTAACATGGACTCACTTTAAGGGCATTGGCTTGCAGAGGAGTTTCACCTTAGAGATAAAGCGTGTCTTTCCAAGGTATTGCTTTGTCTCTCATTAAAGCATAATAAATAAAAATTTACGTTACCAGCCGCTGTCTTCTAATGGTGAGAATGCTGCTATGAAACTAGAACTTTGTTAAGCATACAGAGCAAGAGTTTCATGGCGTAGTCCCTACAGCCACCTGTGAGATGCACTCAGTGGGCACTGCTAGTGGCTGAAGCAAGGAGCAAAAGCTTGTGCTTTTCCAATTGCTTGTTCTTAGTGAGTTGTTCATGTTGAACATCTTGAGCAGAGAGTCTCCTCTGTTATTTTTCAGAAGAGCCTGTGTGTTGTCCTGGATGTGTGCTTTTGCATTCAGCTGGTAGGGCTTCCTTCATAAAGCGGTATCACTTCTAGTGTGTGATGATACTTTAACATCTCTTAGCTGACCTCTGAACTTTGCTTTATGAAGGTAGAACAGATTCAAGCTGTTTGGAGTCTCTGTTGGGCAGCTGTCTTTATGCTGTCAGCTGGATGTTTTGCTTTTTTACTGCAGTGTTGCTAGTTTTTATTCTGGTGTCTCTATCAACGTACTTAAGGGGAATGAAGCAACAGTCCCTTTTCTCTATTACTTCTTGCTGCTAACCTGAAGAAGAGACTGTAACACTTTCTTATAGATATTGTCCATTTTTGTAATACTTTTTTCTGGCATTAGATCCTTGTTGAAATTTCTAGGATTGTTGCCCTTTGCCAGTTCCAAGGGCTTCCAGCTTTTGTTACTCTAGCAGCAAGAATGCCAAACAGAAAATCAGCTTTACTGCCAACACATCCTTTCTGTTTCTGGTTGATCTAGTCTCCTCAGTTACTTGACTTATTTCCCAACACCTAGGCTATTGATTTAACGCTGCCTATCTCTGCTCTTTTTGTCTGCCACATGGTAATCTTGAATACTTATGTTTCCTCCTGTGCTGTTTCAGTTTTTTGTATGCTGAAGATGAAGCATCATTCTCACTGGCAGTAGGGAGGATCTCTAGGTGCATGTCAGTATGGATGCTGGCAGATTCTGTGAGTAGTTTGTCCAAGCTGCTTGGTGGTTCAGTAATTATCTGAACATATAAATTGTGCTCTTAACGTTGTTTTTTGACTTCCAGCATATGGAAGCTGGATCTTTCAGAAAGATCGAATTGTGTCTTGGTTAAAAACAAATAGAAGCAAACGTTAGTGTCTGTACTTGTTTGTGATGAAGTGCTGTGTGTGTGAGACTTTGTCCACAATCAGTGCCTGTATTCCTGTGGTTCTTTCATCTGCATAAAATCTTGGAGGTATGGACCTTGTTTGCCCCGTGCCTGCCCCCCCTGATTGTCTATTCTTTGCCTAGTTTTTGAATACCACCTTCTGCTCAGTTGTTCTATATTACCACTGCTATGCCAAACCGTGATGCTGTGAGCAGATTAATAACTGGAGGAGCTGGGGAAGTATATCTTGACTTCTTCATTCAGAGTACCTGTCTTCTTGTGAATGTGTGATTCTTATGCTGATGATGTTTACTGATAAATCTGGGATTAGATGGCAAAAGGAGACGGCCTAATTTTGTTAGGCTGTTAAGAAACTGTTAGGCTGTAAACAATGTTAATTCTTTATTTAAATGTAAACTCGTGTAGTTTATTTAAATACAAGCACTCTTCAGACTTTCTGAAGTTAGACTAAAAGACTTAGAGGAGAGAAGTTTTCTCTACCATTTAAATTCCTCCGTACTGACTTCTTGCCCCTACCCAGCTAGGATTCAGTCTGAAGATGTTGATAATTTTGTGCTTTGGTAAAAGCTCATCGTTGGTAAATGGTCTTTCTACTACTTGTAATGAAGAACTTTGCAAAGGATATATCAGAAGCTGCAGCCCACATCCTGCTAGCTAGGAGGCCTAGAAATGGAGCGTTTGGGGATACCGTGATTTTATTACTTTCTTGCATTTTAATGGCTGCCCCTGAAGAGGAAGAATCAGTAGCTGTGCCTGTAGGTCAGGGTTGTGATGACATCCTGCTGTCTGGTTTTGTTTCTTTCAACAACCTCTTCAAACAAAACTATTGACCCCCTTCCTTTTATCCTTCAGCAGAGTACCGTTGTTTTTGTGCAGAGGCTCTACTCAGTATAGGTGTTGCTAGTTAGTACTTCACTGGTGCGTTCAGTGTAGTTTTGTTTAACACTTTGAAACTCCGCTTCTTTATTTACAATTGACCTTGCAGCTCCAAAGATGCATTAGTAACTTTATAGCATCTACTATTCGTGACAGGAAAAGAATTTCATGCAAGGCTTCTAACTGTTTGTTTTGGTGTTTTTTATTTTTCTTTAAACTAGATGCGTGTGATACCTACACTTTTGAACTTGTTGGCAGGCAGACTCAATACTTAATTGGTAGTCTGTTAAACAAGACAGTGTAACAGATTGTGTAGTATTCAGCGAAACTTTTCTGATATAGTTATATCAGAAAACAGAGTAGGGATGAAATGTCTTTCAAAGCTTGCTGAATGAGCTGGAGCTTTAAGCTCACCGCCAGTTGTTAAGATTTTGTTTCTTGTCATTAAAGTCAAAAGAAGTGATGGGTTTTTTTTGAGCATGCTGTTTGTTGTAAACCTAAAGCTAGACATGCACGCATGCCCTGCAGCACTTGTGGCTGAATGAACATGTTGATACTATTTACTTCTCTGTATATTTAGCTCTTCTTACTCTTGATGTTGGATATTCCACTGCAGGTAGTCCAACAGCCATCAGGAACCATTGTAAAGCAAGTGTCAACCCTCCCACAGCCCTCAACGCTGACCCTCCAGACATCTGCTGAGAAGAGGATGCCGCTGAATACGATTGTTCAAACGAATCAATTTCCTGCAGGTACGGTGGAACCTCTGTAATGGAGAAGGGAGGGCACTGCTGAGGTGTAGAAGTAAGTACAGGCTGTTGGTAGATTGTAGGAATGTAAGAAGGTGGTTCTCTGTTGGGAGCAACCATTTCCGTGTGATGGACTGTAAATCTTTACTGGGTGTTTGGAGTCCTGACGAGAAGCTCAGCGCCACATCCACTTCTGTTGCCTGTTAAGAACATGCAATTCCATAATATTTTTAATTTTTAAAATGCTGTGAGTAAGCTGCTTACAGTAAACTTTCTTCCGTCATACTTTTGAGAGTCACTTCATGAGACTGCTTTTTTCTTCGACAGGTCCAGATTGATGCATAATGTAAGTTTTGCATCAACCAGCNTTTTTGGCCATGCAGAACATGTAGAATGTAGTGCTCTAGAGTGTCTGGTTTTCAAATGGACCTAATTAGTTGCCACTGAGTCAGTAGTAGCCTGTGTTAGAAGTATGAACTGATTAAAGAGTTTTCTTAGCATTTTGCTTTCTGTTACGGCATGTTTTTGTTTTGTTTTAGGTTCCATTCTGAAACAAATTACCCTGCCAGGAAATAAAATTCTGTCACTTCAAGCATCTCCTGTTCAGAAAACTAAAATAAAAGAGAATGGAACAACATCCTTCAGGTAAAAATCAACAATATAGTTAACTATAGGAAGGAACAAAAGAAACAGCGCATATGGAGGTGGGAACAGAGCCCAGATAAAAGCAGCTTTCTTTAGAGACTTATGATCGATGTTTTTATCTTGTAATATGAATTGGCAAGGGGGAACCTAAAAACTGTGGCCTCATAGCAGATCTTAATTATTTGTTAATATAGGAAAACTGTCCTGATGAGTTAGGGTTTTCATCATGTTATTACATGAGTGTAATTATACAAACAGTGTGCGTCAGTATGTATCAGTTTTTCACTTGCACAGGAAGCATATCGATCTTGATCCTGTGACTACTGTTAACTGATCTAAAGTAAAGTTACCTTGTATTAAAAGCTCTCCATAGGATTAAATCAGATATAACCTCTGCTTTTAACAGACAGCCAGATAGCATTGAGCTGTAATTTGGACTGGCTGGTAACCTGTTTAAAGCAGTGTGCTGTATTAAAATGTCTTTTATTAGCTCTACTTACAAGCTTATTCCTGTATGTAGAAGTGAAAGTCTTTGACTGCACCTCTAATTGTGGCTTCTGGCATATTCTCTAGGCATTCAGATTAGAAGAATACTTAAAGCTTTTAGTTCTGATAACTGATTGACTTTTCAAAAGGAGAAATTATTTTTGTAGCTCTAAAATCTAATGTTGGGACAGAAGTGCAGACTCATAATTATGCATGATTGGTCTTAAGACATTAAGGCAAACTTGAAGTTAGTCTTCCAGGGGTAAAAGCAGACATGACACCTTTGTCTTGTTGACCAATTGGCTTCTCATCTCATGAAAGCTACAGCTTTGCATGCACTGATACAGACAGCTGTTGTTATTTATAGTAACATACAATGTATGCTGAATGCTTAAAACATTGGTAGTCAGAAGTTGAAACAAAAAACTGATGTTAAAGCAATAACTCTGTTTAGTTCCTTCAAGTTCTGATGAAATATACTTTGGATATAATTTGGGATGCAATTTTGTTTTGTGATGTTTGGGGGAAAAAAAAAAAGGCTACTCGATAAATATTGTTTAAAAAAAAAAACTTAACAGAAAAACCTCCCTAGAAACACGATTTTTCTGTGCTCTTCCAATCAGAATATATCAACTGTCTTGGATGAAAAAGTTTGAATTGAGCTTCTTGAAGTTCTCTCCTTGACTTGTCAGGTTTTTAGAGAATTATTTAGGAAAAACTCTGCTTCTACAGTATGATCCAAAATAGTTTTCTGCTCTTACTTTTGGACTATGAATTTCAAAGCAGCTGAAGTCCATAAGAATACAGATCTGAAATCTCTACCATACCTTACATTCTTCTAGCAAGTCTCTAGTCTCTGAAAAATTTATCTCTTTGGATACATCCCTGATGCTTCTACTCACCAGTGTGACCAAACAGGTCTAGTACCGCATAGTGTTATTCTGGCCTGGGCAAGAGACATTCCCCAGTAAGCCGTGAAGTGTTTTCTTTTGTTCTCTCCTATCCTGACTTTTAATATTCCCATCAAAGCTGTTCTTTGTAACCTGTGTGAGGCAGAGAACACCATGCCCCCCTTTCAGGTTTCGTGATGAGATTTGTTATGGGCAGAGAGCATGTTTGTAACTGGCATGACTGTAACTGGACACCTGGAACTATGACCTGTCATTGCCGTGTATCATCAAGCCTGAATCGTTTTGCCATTGTGTGGCTAAGTTAGGGTTGTATTTGGGAATGTAATACTTGCCGAACTCTACTTAATAAGCTGCAATTTGACCTTGTTTGCTTTTTAATGTTTTTTTTGGTTGCTAGAGATAAGTAACGGGGAAAAGGATGATTTTCTTGTTCGAATTAAAAAAAAAAGTCCTCCCAGAAATGGGAAGATATCAGCTAAGCTTGTGCATTGCTGACACTTGGTTGTCCTGTGGCATGCATTGTAAAGGGCAGTCTGCTTTAAAAGCATCAAGACTTTTATAAACTGCTCTACATACATCTGCATGTAAAGTATATCCAGAGCACACTGGAAAAAATAAGATGCATTTTTGTATCTTAAAATACTTATGTATTTTTTGCATCTATTCTATTTAATACAGTTATTTTCAAAAGCACATACAACTGATTTGTGCATTTAGTCTGGGAGGTGCCAGAAATCTCAACTAGTAGACAAGCAGGAATGAGACAGTGAGTGGAGAACATCTGGGCAGCCGCTCCTCCTGCCCTGTGGTGGTCGAGAACGCTGGTGGTTCTTGCTTTGCTGGAATTGCTCTGTCCCATATAATTGTTTGTGACAATGCATGGAGTTTGGGGTTAAGCGTACCTTTGTAGTTTTCACTTTTACTGTTAGGTAAAATGCAGTAAATAGAAGATGGATTGAGAAGAAAACACATGCATTGTTCAAACACCAGAGGGTGCCACAGACTCACTTTTCAGCCACTACAGACAAATTTGTCAATATGAGGTATATCCGCGTTGCTTAGGCTTCTTTTTCCAGCTGAGTATTCAATTTGAGTGTCAAATCTGACTCCATACAGGGTAACATCGAGAACTATGCATTCTGTTTTCCACTTTGTCCTGATAACTTTAATCGCTGGAGATTTGTAACAGCTAGGAGAGTGTTTCTTGTTGATTTTTGGGTGTGACATGATCAAGTACAAAAAGAATTAATGGATGTGGCATAGAAGAGAGACTTTGTGGAGGGTTTGCTGAAAATGAAGGCAAGTCAGTATCCAGCCGAAACACCTGCATGTATACTCTGGAACATTTTTAAATTATCACTTTAATAGAATGATTTTAATAGCTTACTCTAAATACATAATACCATACTTACAATGATTGAGGTTTTTTCAAATAGCATGGACAAAAGAACGTGCAACTTCACATGTCTTCTGAAATGTCTGTTAATCTCTAGTGAGCACTACTGCTAAGAAAACTTAGGTTAAGTTCTTTGGGTTAGGAAAACACTGCTGCACTTATTTTACTTATGTGCAAATTAACCTTTCATCGAGGCTAGTGACTTAATGCAATCTTACGTCCTACAGTGAAGAAACTAGAATTGGTCTTCAAAACCAGTACACGTAGAGATGTCTGCTTGCATATAAATTCTCATGTGTGCAGTCACAAAGATAGACTGTGACTGGAAATGTGAAAGAAAACGGTAGCTTGATAAAGGCTGCTTTCAGAGAACTGAAGCTTAGAAATGTGGCTAGGTGTATATAGTACAGAAGTTTACCTGCTCCTTTCTTAAGTATTTGGAGTATGTAGCCAGATGGAAAGCTACAATGATTTACTGAAACATTATAAAATTTTACCTGAGGTACAAGCATCTTTATTTAGATTCCACGAACGGGTCCATTGGAGTAATGTCAGGTTTCAGCATCTGCAGCTCTGATAGCTTGTGATGTATGTTCCTGTTGCTAGTAATGCTGATTTCGTCAGCATATCCATGAGTCACTGCACTTCGGTGGGATTCTTGCCTATGCCACCACCAAAGGCTTCTCGATGGTATTTGTTGTTACAAATAGGAAACTGGAGTGTACTTGTGAAGATCAGTTAGCACTCAATTATCATGCACTGAAGCTTCATTTACACACCTCTTGAAAGAGCAGGGTTTCTGTTAGGCTGATAGAGCATGAGTATTCTCTTGGAATTGTTCAATTGCTAGTTTTGAAGGGGTAGGGGGAGGAAAACTGTTCTGACAGTGGTGACTTTAGCTTTAAATCGTAAGTGTAGTCATATAACTGTTCTGACAACCCTGGGATTTAATGCTTTTATTAGTGTGATAAATTCGGGGCACAAGCCTAGTCAGGAAGCTATGTCTAGTTAGTGAATGAAGCTGATTGGAGAACCTGTTGGGTCTCCTTTTCCCTAAATAAATTATATAGAAGCTGCCTGGTATGAGAGTACACAAATGAAAGGCAGGAAGGGTAGGGGAAGGCTGGATTTCTTTCCTAGCCAGACTTCTTTTCAGAATGTTGTGGGAGAAGTCTTGTACCATGGAAACCTATTAAAGTCTGAAGGAGAAAATCCATCTATAAGGAAAAAAAACCCAAAACAATGCTTTCTTATGTCTTTTGAGCATCACTCAAGCCAAACCCATTTTCCAATAACTTCAGCTTCTACCTGTTGCGAGTCAGGAAACTCGACCTTGAATGCCTTCAAGAGATCCCATTTCACCTAAGAATGGGAAGTTTCTGACTTGCCCCCTGGTTCAAGAGTTATTTAGGCTATGCAGTGTTTTCTGAAGGTGAACCTTGCCAGAGGACACCTTTCCAAAGACTTTGTTCCAGATCAAAAGACCTTTGGATTGAGTGCTTCCACTTG